>JASDQU010502079.1:8997-19359 GCA_032191745.1 Picea mariana | reverse complement strand
ATGTGCACAAATGGATGAACTCCAAAGTGGTCCCCTTATGGTGAAAGCCCTCACGGGAAGACGCTTTACGGATTGAGTTATCCTAGAAGAATGTTTGGAGGACCCATGCTTGCATGTGGATTAATGAGATGAATATCAATGAAGTTGTTGGTGAAACTATCCTAGATGGATAGTGCTTGACATGCCATTTCCGGTGGTATGTGGAATGTCACATAACTCCTCACGATTTGAGAGTTATGGCTCTACGAAGTTGAAGGACCCCCATATGATGGCTTGAAGCCCCAAAAGGTCAAAGAAGTCAAAGTACTTGAAAAGAATAAATCATTATTTAAATGATAAATTAAAGTGACAAAATCAAGAAAGATTATTTAAATGATAAAATGAAGTGACAAAATCAAGAAGGAATATTTAAATCATAAAGTATTGGAGAACTTTCTATTCATGGAATGTGGTTAACCCTAAAATAAGGAGAATAGGTTAAGTGACCTAGAAATGAGTTAAGTAACCTAAAAATGGGTTAAGTGACCTAGAAGATGAAAGTATAAATAAGAAGCTAGTATCTCTTGTAAAATGCATATTAGGTGAGATTACTTTTTGTGGATCAATGGAGAGCTTCTTCTGAATATCTTTTGGAGTATTGATGGAGAGCTTCTTGTGAGAGCATCTTATTGATGTGGATCTCTTGAGAATGATTGAAGATCTATTCTGAGGAAGAGAGCGAGAGGAGGATCTCATGGAGGCATCAAATTTTCGGCAATGTCGGAGATCTTGATGGAAAAATTCTCGGATTCACAGAAAACCCTACTTTCTGATGCCCATGTGGGCTATCTGTGTATAGGGTGCATGTACACGCGGGCTGGATATCTATAGGGTGAGTGCACACATGGGATGACTGTGTATAGGGAGCGTGGAGTGTATAAAATCATGGAGATTCGTGTTTGAGCTGGTGCCAAGCTCTTGGATAATGAGGCAGGTTCTAGATCTACATTCTATTCCCTTAGATCCATCACTGAGACATTGGTATGGTTACATTATTGTCTTGATGGATACTATTGTTTGATGTGTTGTGAATTCCTAGGGCATTCTTGTTATGGATTCTATGATGTGGTTCATTTTGGTTGATTTGGTTGATGGAGTGAGCAACACTCTTGTGATTCAGTAGTGACATGATTGATATGGTATACTAGTTGTGTAACACCCTATTTCCCCCAATTTGTAATTAATCATAAAATAAGAATTACCATGCTAATGCACGAGGACAATGTAAATGTATTATTGTTTGAGTGGCCAATAACTAACTGTGGGGGTGAAGCCTTGAAAGTATTGGCCATGATATCACTAGAGGAAGAATTTGAAAACTATAAGAGAGGGTTCATTATGACAAATAACCCCAAATTTCCCTTGATGAGGATGAAAACCTCCTTCGGATCCCAAGGAGAGAAATCAGTTAATGAAGAAAGGATCGGTGGTTGAATTATCAACCACCCCCATGAATGGAAACATGGGCTGTTAGCCCAAAGTACTGCAGGGACCTACAGACTTGAGATTACTTATGACAGAAGGAACAGGATAGGTCGAAAAACCTTCCAAGGTAAGAGGGATACACATGGGAGAGGAGACACTGGACAAAAAAGAGCGTAAGCTCGCAAGGGAGATGCGCAGAGATCTCCAATGAGTCATGAACTGAAGTCTGCGAGCTTGATGCTGAGGACCATCTGAGAAACCTCGCCGAGGCCATAACCGAGAGAGAAAGATCTGAGTTACAAAGAACATGACCCAAACAAAAGTTAAAACAGAGGAAGAACCCTCGAGAAGTGTGAGAATTACCTGGTGATATCATGGCTTGGCACGAGGGTGGACAGAGTGCTAAGAATGAATGCCTCCGTGCCTATGGTCGGGTGGAAGGATGAACACCCACAGTCAGTTGGTTGGCGGAAACCTGTAATAGATAAGCGATTTCCTACCTTGTGTAATTTAGCTGTAATTGTGTATGTTTCAGGAATTGTAAATATTTCTTAATGGATATACTGTATCCCCCTTATTTTTGCTTGATTGTATAACTAGGCCAGTAATAAATTATACGGTTAGGAGATGATTTATACTCATAAATGCTTGTGTCCTGTGGAGGCATAAGCCAGAGTCACAAACTGTGTGTTCGTCAACCCTGGACACAGTATCATGTACACATGCCAACCCTCCTAATTGTTTAGAGTCCCTTGGAGGACAAAGTTTGTTAAGATTAGGAGAGGTAGTGCAGATCAACACAGGCTCTCTGCAAGGCAAACCGAACCCATAACTCCTTAAGTCCTAGACAAGCTCAGGAAGGATCACACCATTGTGTGCAAGAACCCCGCATGGAGTGCAGAGGTCTAGAAACCCTTTGGAGGTTTCAGAGCATATGAAAGATTAGGAGTGATAGAGATCATGATCAAAATCAAATTTGAACTGTTGTTTCAATTCGAGGAAATAGAGGTGAGGATTTCCCCAAAGTCCTGAAAGGCGAATCGTTGATTCGTAGGGGAAAATATGGATCGTTGGAGCCTACGTTCAGACAACTGGAGAAGAGTGCGCAGGAGAATAGATCTGAACCATTATATCGAGCACAGGGGACTGATAACTATCGGATCCATAAAAGACACATGAGGTTTAACCTGGTGCATGCAGGGGAGAGAGGACTCATCAAAGTCCTGAAAGCATCGGGATCGTCCATCCCAGAGGACGCATGTCAAAGATCCACATCCATCGGAGATTTGGCACTAGGGAAAAGAGAGTGAAGACTCTCCCAAATTCCTGAAAAGGAGAAAGCCAGGATTTGAGCGTGACCATTGATCATCCAAAAAATATCACAACTGTTGATTGTGGCTAAAGGTTGTAGCCGTCCAACAGAGGGACACGTGGCTACCAGTCAACGTTTCACCACCGAGAAATCACAGGAGAAGGCTTCCCCATACTCTTGACGGGGAATCACCGACAATGAATCGTGACCATTGGGTTGTGACAGATCTGGACCGTCCATTTGTAGAGAACACGTGGCAAGAATTAGGAATTTCACTAACTCGCCGCTGAAAGAAGTCAACGGGAGGAGTTATTAGAACTCGTGAGTCATGAAATCATGGCTTAATCCTAGTCGTTGGTTTAAGAGAGATCACAACCGTTATATCACGAGGCTTGTGGGCCATCGATCTAACTCAGATCTGGATTGTTGATTTAATTCATCGGGGATTTGAAAAGGAAAGGAGGAGGGGCACTGCATCGCGATTCCCCGAATCACGAAATCTGAAGGACTCAGAGGAATAGCCCTAGGCCACAAGACAAGTTCGTGTGAGTGGAGAAGGTTAAAGGGAGGAGCTTACCACCTATTAGCCCTTTTCAGGGTTTCGAGATTAAGAGGAATGAGGCGCTTGACATTGGGATCCCTGGTATCACAAAATGCGACGCGCTTTTTGATTAAGCTCTGTGGTCACGAGTAGTGGTCATGTGGAGGAGGGAGCTCACGCTTGGTGCTTAGTCACGCAGGTGGAATTCTATTAAGGGACCTGTGGATTTGTTCGTGAGATTCCAGTAGGGAATCAAACAACTGCTTCAGCTCTGGAACTTTGAAGGTCCATCTCCCAGGATTAGAGACCATGGATGAAGGATTCAAATAACTAAGAAAGAGAAATTTGATTATTATTCTATGCCTTGTAGTGGGTGTTTGACAAATTGGTATCAGAGCATGGTTACAAAAGTTGGCCTACTTGGGCTCATGTATGATTCGCGTAAGGAGATGTTGTTATCTACATTTACTCCTTGAGGAGAAGGGCTACAGATTGAACTTGTGATTTTGGGATTTCTTGTTGAATTTCAGTGGAGGAATATCTTTAACCCCTATGTTAAAATGGTAACTACTCTTATTGGAGTAGGGATATGCTAACTAACAGTGATAATGCAGAGGAGAATTCAAGCTCCCTACCCCTAGCCCTAAATTATGTAGAGTGGAGTAGGACAGGACATAGTTCGTATCGAATCTAGGCATCCCATATGAGAGTGGAGGGCTTGTCGCACTTTGGGTGAAATGAGCAGTGATCACTGCCATAGACGAAATCAGACCATTTCCCAAGGTAGAGGCGGTCGAGACCATAGTCGTCCAGACTGAAGACACTTGGTTAGGAGGGAAAACCCCCCTGTAGTGACATCCGTAGAAGGAATATGAGGATTCCCTGAAGAAGTAGAAACATTTGTCTCCATCGCTGCTTGTGACACTACTTGACGCTCGTAAGGTTTAACCTGTATGATGATGGGTGCCAATAGATCAATAATCAGAGGGTTATATGGACCAAGAGCTTCCACTCTGAGGTTGAAAATGGTTGGTTCCTCCAGAATCGAATGTTCTCCTCTCGAAGATGGGTCGGGCTTAGTTTCCTATGGCCTGATTTCCTCAAAAGACTCTTGCTGGTCTAGTCTTCGCCTTAGCGGTGGCCAGGGTGGCTCTATATTAACCGACGGTAGGCCAAAAAGCCTTCGTGACCGGTGGAGCTTGTGATCCTCCATGGTGTGAGAATATCAATGAAACACTAGGTATTTCTATTAACATTAAATATAAGCACACACTAGAAAAATATCCTATGAGATAAGACAATCATATCACTAGCTAGTTGGAAGAACAGTTACACCAACCAACACTAGAGAAACTTACCGGTACAAGTGAAACTCAAATATGGAAGCACCCTCTGGGTATAATCTGTAAAGCATAGCCTGATGTCTACCCTAGGTACCGTGGTATACCCCCGTAGTCACCTGTGTAATTCACTAAGATAAAGGCAACTAGGTTTCCAACACGCGAACAATCACCAGGCGGGTACAATCGACAGTCGGGTGGACTGCAATGAGCAAGGTATCAAGCCCAAAACCTATCAAGGGTATCGAAAGCAAGTGTTCCAGAAGAATAATGAGGACCTCAAATGGATTTGAGACCCACGAAGCTTGATGGAAAATGCGATCAACGGAATCCCAAGAAGAGCCCTCTATATGCGTTCCCCACTATGCTTGGTCCGACTTTGGAGGGGTTATCTCCGCTACCTTTTCGTACGCAACCTCATGTTTATCCCTTGTGTTAGAGGGGGGTCCCAGGTAACTTTCATGGTTACTGTAATTTCAAGAATTCCCTAGAACAAACTCTTATGTTTGTTTTTGTAGCCTTGAAGCGTTTCCTCTCCAATCCTAAATCAAGGCTCTAGCCTAGACTAAATTGATGGACCCTACAAACACAAAGTCTAATAAATTTTAATTAAGCGTTATATTTAGTGGCTGTCTTAAGTCAAAAGGAACGCAAGTGAAACCAATGATGTTCTTTCAGAGACAAAAGAGAAGAGCATAAGATGAAACTGAAAACAATCTACTTCTTCTTCACAAATAAATATTTGCCAATTTAAACTCTTTAACCAAACTTTTCGTAACTACTTTTCTCAGATATTTAAAAAGAAAAACTTAAAACAATATTTTGCTTGACTACGAGCTACTTAATGTCCTAATAATTCAATTAAAGATCTTAAGAACACTTTCTTTTTCCTTGGTAAATAAAGCAACCAACCTGAACTACTTTTACCAAACAAATAAATATTTATTTATTTATTTATTGTTTTATGCTTCAAAACCAGAAATTTGAAAATGAATTCTTTTCTCTTCTTCTAAAGAAAAAAAGGGAAAAATGATGACAAGTCAAGACCAAGAAATGAATTCTGGACCATCACAGATCGCAGGAAGTCACTAACAATACCAAGCAGGCAGATCAGAACAGACTCAAAAACTTGTCTAAAAACCCTAATAAAGAAAACACAATAAATATTTGATAAAAAGAAAGCTATGCTGAGGTCAGACCTAGGCTACAAACTGTTATAACAGAGACCAGTGCTAGATCAAGAAAACCCCTGAGAAGTGTGACTTATGACAAGGAAGAGGACGACTGCCTCTTCTTTAATTTTTTTTTTCTCAACACAGGCACACTACTAACACTTCAGTAGCCTGCGTATGTATGTGGGTTGTCCAAAGGCAGGGCGCGTATGCATGCGTGCAGGCCCACTACAAGCCGCGTACACCTTTGTAATTTCTTAAAAAAAATGAAAACTAATATTCAAGCAAAGGCAGGAAGTACTAGTATGGAAGACCATAATCCCTTAAAGACACAAAAGCTTACAAAAACTCAAAAAACAGTAAATAAACTGATTCAAAATACCCAAAAAGAATATCCCCAAACCACCATAGAGATTTCCCCAGTATGGTCACCAATTCTTCTATAGAGGGAAAACCCCTCTACAGACTACACCAAGGTTCTAAAGTGCAGGAAAAGATAACCGTCTAAATTCTCCTAATTTTAACAACTATCCCATCACTACCCCAAAATCATAGACAAAAAGAAAAGTATAGGGAACCAGTAGTCCTACCTTAAAGTCCACGTCCGATGTCGATCCCTTTGTGCTTGGTTGTTTCCTAACTACAAGTCTCCTCCCAAGGATGACCTACATTCATAAAAAGACAAACAAGAAACTACAAGCATGCATTCTACATATGGATTAGTGGGTTATATATCATAACAAATAATGTAAACAAATCATAAATATTTAAGACATCATTTGGCAGGACGAAAAAATTATTTCTTTATATTAATCTCACAAAAGTCGTTTACAATATGAGATCAAAAACTACTCCTCAAAATCGGTCCTGGGCTCCTCTTCACCATGCACCAACTGCTTCCATGTATTCTTCTCCTCTTCAATTCTTTTTAGGGAAATGACAAGGGTTTGCAATGGAGGAAGAAGGAGTTCTGGCTCAAACTCACAATGTGGTTGCAAAATATTGGGGCAAAGGGGGAGTATTGAATTGGGCAAGTGTCTATGCTCTCGTGATTCTTTTAGGAATGGGACCCCAACACCTTATTTTATAGGCCAAAAATATAGTAACAGTTGGGGTGACTGGCTATGGGTAGTCAACTGGTTAGGTAACGACTCGAAAACCTGTATTCCTTTGCAATTTTCATTTTTCGCGCTTTTTGTGAGTGTACACGGGTTGTAGTGGTGCAACAAGTGTGTGTACATGGACAGTAGTGGTGCAGGGTGCATACACCTTCAAAACAATGGTTTTTAGAAGAGCTGTTCAACGATGGCTTGGAAAATATAGCAAGTAAGATGGCCTGATGCCAGGTATGCATGTCTGGTGCAATTTAGGGTCATAACAGGTGAGGGTGGTGCGGTGGGAGTGCAGACTAGTATCTACATTAGCATGCCTTCTATTTGAGGAGGAAGAGATGGTTGAGGGAAAATCTCAGGTGGATGTAGATACCATACTGGAATTTCCAACACCATATTGGGAAGGGTAAACGTTGCGGCTACCTGGAAAGATTGTACGCCCGGTGGGGGTTAAAATAAGGGGATTTGAGTAATGACTTGGGGGAATATCTCCCAAACCGGAATGTGGCCTTGGGGGAGGGTGAAATCAGGAATAGGTGTAGTTGAAGAGTTCTCAGGGGACTCCTGAAGGAGGAGCTCTGCAACTAGTCGAACGTCAGATAGTAAGGAAGCCTCTATGGGAGGAATGGTATCTCTAGTTTCTGTTCCATTGGATGAGATGATATAGACTTGTGATGAGGTATGTATGGGCGACGGTGCTCCATGGTATGTCCCTAGCAAGGATGGGTCTTTGAAAATTCTGGGACCCATCTCTATGACTGGGTAGGCATCGAGATTAGTGTGGATAAAGGGTAAGATGTTATCGATGTTGGAGGAAGGGTTGGGCTCATATTGTGACACTTGGTCAATGGTGATGATATTCCCATTGTGGGGGAACATCATTGTGCGAAACATAGAAGAGTACACATCCTTCATAGCGTACATGTAGCTATGTCTGAACAAGATGTTGTAATCAAGTGGAGCATCGATGACTTCAATGTCAATGAGGATAGTCTTTCCCCCGAGTTCAATGAGGATGTTTTGAAAGAGCCCTTTGGAAGAGGATGGTCATCCATCATAAGATCTTAGAGTGATGACAAATGGTATAAGATCGGGGGAGCCAAGTTTCTACCATAAGGTTTTGGACATGATGCATGTGGATGCACTTTCATCAATGATGCAATGATGAACTGTGATGTTCCAGATTTTAACCGGTATTTGGAAAGCTACCAGAGTGGGGAGATAGGGTTCCCCACTTTCAAGATCAGAGGTGATGAGCCGAGTGTCAATAGGGTATACTACCCCCAGGGTGGAAAGTAATGATTTCCATTGAGTAGGACAAGTTTGAAGGACTTCTAAAACTTACATGGTAGCAGGATATTGTGCTAAGTCATCGACCAGACTATAATTGTGTGCCACCCTAGCTTGAGGGTTGTTGACATTCCGTCATAATGGGATGCGAGGAATATGAAGGGGTGTTTTAGTATTAGGGCGTGGAATCATTAGATGTGGTCCATTTGTGATTAGGGCTCCTTTCGAGGTAGTGGGAGAAGAGTTAGGGGGTGCGTTGTATTGACAACTACACATTTGTAGAAGAACTTCTTCCTCGCTAGTGAGGAGGATAGTGCGATCTACAGGAGTGCCCAAGTTTGGATACTGTCCCATATGTGGTGGGGTAGGATGCATCTCCTGTTGGGTGTTCATGACCCCCTGGTGTGGAATGGGGTTTTGCAGTACGACTGGGGGTGGTTGCTGCACTTATTGTTGTGGGGCCTACTGAGGGGTAAGAGGTGTTGGGGGACATGGTCCATTTCTAGATTCTTTCATCCATTTAAAGTCAGCAATTTGAGGGCAATGGTGAGTATAATGGTCATACTCACCACAAAGGGCACAAGGAAATTTTTTCCGAAGATTGTTGTTATTCTTTCCTTGGCATTTGTTATTATTTCCCCCTTGGGGGTTTTGGTTCCCTTGATTCTGGTTGCCCCCGACAGGTTAGTTCTATTGGGGGGGATTCCCACCTAGTCCTGGATTATTATTGTTTTTGTTTTTCCATTTATTTTTGGCATTATTCGACTGATGGGTCATATTTTCCATATTAAGGTGTTCAAAATTTTGATATAGTTGAATGGGAGAGGGATGAACAAAATTAACCCCAGTGTGTGGGTGTCCTTATGGTGGAGGCATGGGCTGTGGAGGGCCAGGAAATGGAAAGTATATATTATTTTGTGGCAATGATCCGTAGGGTACATAGGAAGGCGTAGCGCTTTCACTAGTGCTTATGGTGTAAGCTAAGGTAGAGGGGGTACTAGAACTTGGTTGGACAACTGGGTGCATTGTGGGTGCCGGCAGGGGTCCACTTATGGGAGAAGGAAGGGAAGCGTGGTATGGATGTTGATAAGGGGGAGGAGGATAATAAGGGGGTCCTCCATATACTAGAGGATATTTCGGTGGTCCATACATAGGTGGTTGTTGGGGGTGTGGATTTTGGTGTGTTGTGGTACCAATCAATCCATCCGCTAAGTGAGACATCCCAAGTTTGTCTTGGCTGAATGGTATGGGTCTTGGGAGGTCAAGTAGTACTTTGTATAAGTATCCTGACTATGAATAGATGAGGTCGTATTGTTGAGCCTTGCTGATGGATTCTTTTTCAGATTGGTGGAAGGTGGAAGCCACATCTTTACCGAGGAGGGAGACAAGTGATCTGAGAAACCAATCAAGGCATTGTTACTTGGTGCTTTCTGCTTTGTATAAACTACGTCATCGATGCCATTCATGAATGTGGTCAGCGATATGTGTGGTTGAGTTTTGTTTAAAATTAGAGAGTAGTTCAAGATCATTGTCATGGCGAATTGGTAATTGAAAGAAGGTAAAAAATACTTTGGCCAAAGATTCAAAAGTCACATGGGACCCTAATTTTTCGTCTACATACCACTTGGCTGATGGGCTAGTGAGTGTGCATTGAAATAACCTTAATCAGACAGAGTCACACATGATGTTGTTGGAAGAGCACCATAAGTGGAAGGTCATGACATGGTTGGCAGGGCCGTCTCTTGCCTTTCCTTCAAACTTGGGGATGTCAGAAGGTAGTTTGGTGGGCATTGCAGGCCATGTGGGGTCGTGCAATATAGGATCATTTGTGAGCTTACTCAGATCCGAGATGTTGAGAGAAGCCAAGTATGACATCTGGAGTGGTGGTGGATGGTTAGTTCTAGCCATGGTGTGAGTGGTGTGTCTACCTGACCCATGAGGGGGGTTAGGTGGGGTTGTACTTCCCCCTTGGGAATAAATTTTCTCCCCGATTTCGTGTAAAGGAGAGCGAGTGGATGGTTTACCTTGGGAAGTGGACCCAAGTAATGTGGAACCAAGAAAATCTGATCCCAAGAAAGTAGCACTCACAGGGGTATGAGACGGTGGAGCCGATGAGTTGGCAAGACTAGGA
>JASDQU010502078.1:65042-81886 GCA_032191745.1 Picea mariana | reverse complement strand
TTCAATCAAGCTTTGTTGGTGTTTTTTTGTTAGGTCTTAAAAATAAAAGAGAGAAGAAAATGACAATCAATTACTATCATTTCACCGATCAGGGTTGAGTTTCAAGAGCAATTCCATATCTTTATCGATGAAAAGAGAGAGAGATTATAGCTACAATTGAAGGGAAAAGGGTATGAGGATTCCATAAACCTAAAATATTATGGAATCCACATGCCCGTTTCCATAGAATATACTAACTAGATCCAAAAACCAAAGACATGAAATATGGTACTACACATATTATAATATATTATCAAGGAAAAAACAAGCTACATGAAATTTGGACATTTGAACAAAAATTTACAAGTTAAATGAGTACATCANTCAAAATCCAAGCTATGTAGATCAAGAATTGGATTTGTTCAACCGGTGGGTGACGGAAAAAATAAACAGCTCAAACAAAAGTGAAGAACAGTGTCGCAACTATAACAATTGTGTCACAAAGTCTCTTAAAGTCACGTATACATAAATCAAATAGTCAACTAGCCGTTAGCACCGACCAATGAGATAGGCAAACTTTTCGTCATTATTTCCATGAAAGTCTGTTGCTATTGCGACGAAAATCCCAACTAGGTTAAAATAAGATTTTTGTGGATATTGCGACGAACTTTCGTGGCAATATCGATGAAAATCCTGCCCTGTTTAAAAAAAAGATGAAACTAGTGGAAGCGTGCAAAAATTTCATGGAATAATCCGCCCTTATGTAATAGTGTGATTGCACGAAGAATAATAAAGAAGTCAGTTGTTGTGGATGTAGCCGAAGAATTGGGTGAACCACATTAAATTATGTGTTTGAATGTATTTTTATGTGATTGTTCATGGATGTTCTATTTATGCATAACTAGATCTAGATCTATTTATTAGATGGTTGATGTGCAGTAATGATGAATCTTACACTGAATAATTTAGGTTTCCATCTGTGTCACAATGGTGCTACATAAATAAAGTTAACTAATTAATCAAGGGAAAAGATACACATAACACTATGCACAAGGTGGATAAGTAGGAAAAAATATGATGATATCCTCCCATCCCCTCGTCCCCGTAGAAACTTGGTTCCTGCAACCCGACTAGATGCCTTGGGTGAGACTTCACTTACATGCAGGTGATGTCAAAAGGGCCAATGTATACAAGGTTTGTTGGTAGAATAAATTGAACCTAGGGCCTTACAACAGCGCGCCAACAAATGGTTCCATTGTCGGGACCCGGACTTTGTAATTGAGGGAATGTTTTGGAGTCCGACTAAGAAATAGATCATCGAATGGCTAGAAAGAAAGGAATGAGAATTTTCCTGGAAAGAGAATAGAAACCCTCATATGAGCGATGAGCAATGGATGCAAAGGTATGTGTACACAGAGTTGCATGAGATCTTCTTTGGTGAATTTATGATTATCCTAATTGAGTGGTTATAAATATTGGTGGAGAATATTGGGAGATATTGTACTGCAACGTCGAGGAACTTGACTCCTGAGTTGGTAAGACAGTTGAATTCTATAAGTAATAAGACTTCCCACACAGTTTATTTTTGGCTTAATAGCATATTGAGGGGTTATATTATGGAATTTGCAATAGATTGTACATACTCATATAGTGTTGCAGAGAAGGATTTCTTTAAGGGTCCGTGGGGAAGGTTTATGAAATCATTGGATACCTGGATAAAGATGTTTTTGTATGACATGTGTGTCATGATGATGTAATCTAATTGATAAGAGGTCTTGCGCACATAGGGGAACTAGGGAATGACCAAGAGAAGGCCTGACGGTAAGAAGGATTGAAGAAAATGATGAATAAGGAAGGGAGGGACTGAGGATGTAGAGAAATGATGACGATATATAAGAAGAAGAAGACGAGTTTGTAGTACTGTGCAATGGAGGAAGGTACAAGAAGTTGAAGACTGGGGATGAGAAAGGAGAGATGCACAATGAGTATGAGTGGAGAGGACCTTGCACAGTATTCTGGATCGTAGAGATACCATGTATAGAAGGGGAGGAAGAGGATCTTCAATGCAGTCCTATAATATAAGAACTACTAAGTCCTACTCAGGATGAATCTTGTGTCGAATACACAACCCCGTGTGCATAACCAAACTCTGAGGTAAAAATCGAAGATTTTTCGAAATCACTTATAGTTAACAGATGAAGTCGGAATAGTGGGAGCAATGCATTGAGTCAGAGCAGTGGAGGAACTACATTGAGTCAGAGTCAGCCATCATCACCAAGGGGATGTACTAAACCAAATAACATGGCAGGCTTAGATAACAGATTGAGACTACTTGAGTTACAGGGAGTTGGGTCCAAGGACCAAAAACAACATCTATTTGTATGTGAGACAATTTGTACCACAAAGAATGTCCAAGATGAGGCTGCAAAGATTGCGCAATTGGCAATAACATTTAGAGGTTGTGCATTAGTCTAGTATATGAAACTGCAGAGTATTACGCCTATAGGTCAAGCGAGGAATTTAGCATAAATTAGACAAGCATTGTTGAAAGAGTTCAAGAAACGGAAGTTTAAGTCACAATACATTACAGAGTTGAAGGAAATCAAAGAGGTGCAGACTAAATTTGTTTGAGACTATGATCAAAGATTTAAGGATTTGATGGGTATACTGACATTTGAAATTCCCGATAAACAACACTAGGAATGGTTTATTATAGGACTACTACCACACATTCGTCGATCATTGATTCAACAGAAGGTTGCATTGCATCCTAAATCTTTGGAGATAGAGATGAAGCTAGAAGTATCTCATGTAGAAGACAATGGGGGGGTGACGCAAGTCCAGACATAGTTAGATGCCTTAACAATTCAATTAGCAGAGCTTACAAAAGGGAAGAAGAAATCGGAACAAGTATGATGTACCAAGTGTAGGACTGAAGACCACCATAAGGATGAATGCCCCGCTTTTGCATAGTATTTAGTGACCAGAGCACTGAATCCATTACCATGAGAGGGATACTGTGAAATATGTAAGAAATGGGGACATCATCTAACTGGCCCATTACTACAGAAATACCAGAGTATGCCATGGAATCTATTTTTGTAACTTTTTCAAGTTAGTCGGGCACAAAGAGAAGGATTGTTGTGCATTATATTTGATGAGAGAGAACACTTCAGATATGTATAAGATTTATGAGGAGAATGTTGTGACAGAAGGAGGTGATCCACAATATATCAATCAGAGAGGCTTTAATCTAGGAAATCGAGGAGGATTTGGCAAAGGTTGAGGCAGAGGAAATTTTGGTAGAGGAGGTAGAGGACCAATAATATGTTACAATTGTAATCAACTAGGACACTTAGCTTGTGACTACCCAAATCCTTGTACAACCCACACATATTATAGAGCATTGGATCATGCGACAAAAGACTGTCCTCGACTACTTTCGAAGTGGAAGGAAAGATGTAATCATATCCAAAACCCAAATCAAAACGTACAAAAGATATCCACTGAGAAACACAATGAAGGACCTAGAATAACAGTTGTTATGCACGAAGGAGCTAGAACAGGGGTTGATGCGAGGAGTAAATGGAAACGAGTGGATCAATGGGTAAGAAATTCCACAAGACCTATGCTGAAATTTGACCCTTAGCAAGAAAAGGAGATGTATCAAAAGATGATAAAGGAGATACTGGGATGAGATTGGGTAGCATCAACATCAGTTGCACCTCCTGGGGTCGATATGCCTCTGGTATATGAACGTACTATACCATAAAAGTTGATTGCGAAGGTAAGAACTCTAAGAGAGTTTCTGAGAAGTTGCATAGAATTGATGAAAGATGAAACTACTTTGAGTGCATTATGCAACATGATTGATCATTTCACACAAGAAAGGGAAATTCCTACCACACAAAGGGTAGTGAATCAAGTACTGCACAAAAATAGGAGCAACAAAGAGTTCAGATTAAGTGCGCATATTGGGGAATATGATGTAGATCACGTTATTTTAGACTTGGGTTCTTATGTAAATGGGTTACCAAAGAAAACATAGGAAATGATGGGGAAACCCAAGTTGATTTGGTCTCTTGTCTAGTTAAGATTGGAAATCCAACACAAGATAGTACCAATTGGCCGATTGATAGGAGTACATGTAAATATAGATGGCATGCACAATATAGAATATTTTGAAGGCATTGAGATCATGGATGATAGTCGGCCATATCCAATGCTAATGGTACTTGAATGGGCCTTTGAAAATCAGGCGATCATTAATCTAAAGAAGAGGTAAATGATCTTTGAAGTAGGGGACTTGAAAGTTACCGCACCATTAGATTCGACAAAAGGGAAGAGGTACATATAGTCAGCAAAATGGAATGAAATTGACAATTTGTATAACATGATTACGTGGATGGATGAATATTTTAACCTAACTACAGGCGATGCACTAAGTTGGAGAATCATTATCTCGTGTGCGTCAAATTCAGAGGAAGGTTGGAAACAATGGCAGTAGAGAATGCATGAAGTATCAAGTAGATTATGTGCACACATAACTCGATCATTGCACTGGGTTGGAATGGAATTATGTGATCCACCCAAGTATGATGGATTGAATGATATAAGCTCTTTTGTAAAGGAATTTGAGTTACAGATACCCAAACAACAAAGACTGTTGGCATTAGATGTGGTCTTGAGAGCTACTCTAGCTAGAGGGTGGGATTCACACAAAGAAGTAATAGAAAACTGGCAATAGCGTAAAAGATTAATGCAAGTTAGATTTGATACTAAGGTTGAGTATATAGAGCTTAAGTATAAAGGAGTAAGTTATCCAACAGATCATATTTCATAGTGCAGAAATAGATGGAGTTCAATACCAGAGGAATGGACACATCGGTTCATACATACACTGGATACGATCCCCAAGCACTGGTACTTGGAACTAGAAATGCACAGAGAAACAACAAACTGGGACAAGCTAAATCAAACTTTTA
This sequence comes from Picea mariana, assembly GCA_032191745.1. Classification (NCBI taxonomy): domain Eukaryota; kingdom Viridiplantae; phylum Streptophyta; class Pinopsida; order Pinales; family Pinaceae; genus Picea; species Picea mariana. Next base: position 76,922 of record JASDQU010502078.1, on the reverse strand, counting down.
AGGTAAATTTTAATTTTGAACATGAATCTCCATTAATATATGCAACCTTACAGGTCATTAGAAACAATATTTTTTTAGAAGAAGGGTTGATGGAGGTAGTACCTATGTGTAGTGTGCATATATCTTCTATGAGTGTCCATGAATTAATGGAATGTTATAATGTTGCTAAAGAAGAATAAGACGAGAAAGATACAAGGAATATACAAGTACCTGAAACCAAGGGTGAATGCGTGGTAGAAGGATCAGAGGTTGAATCTGTTGCGTTGCACAACCACTAAAGACACATAAGGTAAATATTGGGACAAAGGAAAGCCCAAAGTTTGCACAGATAAGAGATTACTAGAATGATGAAAATGTGGAGAAGATTGCAGCTTTACTGCATGAGTATGAGGATATATTCCCAACTACATTCTTAGAAATGAAATGGATAGGTGGTGAGTTGGGAGAAATGAAGATCCCTTTGAAACCAGATGCTAAACCAGTAAGACAAAGACCTCATAGGTTGAATCTGAGGTATAAAGAGAAGGCAAAGGCAGAGATAGACATGATGTTAGAAGCAAGGATCATTGGATGAGTGGTGGAATCATAATGGATAAGTCCAATGGTAGTACAAGATAAGAAAACGAGAATCATGATTTGGGTAGACCTAACGAAGCTAAATGATGTGTGTCTACATGATCCATTTCCAACACTTTTTACAGATGAAGTGATAGAGAATGTAGGATGGCAGGAGGCCTATTCTTTTACAGATGGACTTTCAGGATATCACGAAATAAGGATTGCACAGGAAGACATATATAAGACTACTTTTGCAACAAAGTGGTGAAGCTATCAATACATAGTAATGCCTTTTGGGTTGAAGAATGCACTTGAAATTTTTTCAAGAGTAGTTGTCACAAATTTTAAGGAATTTATTCATAGGTTTCTTGAAGTTTACTTAGATGATTGGACTATGTTTAGTCTATTGAAATATCACATAGAATTACTCAGGTTAATGTTGGATAGATGTAGATAATGTCATATTTTATTGAATCTGAAGAAACACATTTTTTGCATGCCTTTTGGAATTTTGTTGGGCCATGTGGTATGTAAGTAGGGCTTATTAGTGGATCCTTCCAAGATTGCAGTGATTTTGGACTTACAACCACCCACATCAATCAGACAGTTGAGAGAAAACCTGGGTCATACATGATACTATAGGAAGTTCATTAAGGGTTATGCATAGATTACAATGCCTATGGAGAAGTTGTTAAAGAAAGAAGATAAGTTCCATTGGAATGAGGATTGTCAGGAGGGTTTGGATACATTGAAGCAGAAATTAGTGACTGTGCCAATTTTGATATTTCCGGATTGGAAGAAGGAATTTCATGTTCATGTAGATGCATCATCCATAGATTTGGGTGCAATATTATCTCAACCAGGAGAAGGAGACATAGACCATCCAATTTCATTTGCAAGCAAGAAGATGTCAACAATAGAAAATAATTACACTACCACCGAACGAGAAGGATTGACCATGGTATATGTGTTGCAGAAGTTTAGACATTATTTGTTGGGGTCTCATTTTAAGATGTATACAAACCATTTTTCACTAAGATACTTAGTGAACAAGCCAGTGTTGGGGGGGAGAATATACAGATGGTTGTTGTTGTTCCAGGAATATTATTTTGAGGTCGTTGTTGGGGGGAAATTCACCATTAAAGGATCACAATGTATCATCCTCATGGAAATGGCACAGTAGAAGGATTCAATAAAATTTTAGAGACTATGCTGACAAAGATCTGCAATGTAGGGAGAGATGATTGGGACTTAAGGGTTCCTGTAGTATTATGGGCATGAAGGACTACAAGAAAAAATTTGACAGGACAAACACTTTTCAGGTTGGTATATGGGCAAGAAGAAGTAATGACATTGGAATTCATTGTACCAAATTTGCACATCGCAACGATAGATGGTCTATATGACATTAGCGTAGTAGAGGAGATATTGTCATAGTTGTTACAAATCGAGGAAGATCGATTTGTCGCAGGGTTCCATCAACAAGTTCAGAAGGAAAGAGAAAGGCATGGCATGATATACATATTAAACAAAAAAAGTTTCAAGTGGGGGACTTAGTATTACTATACGAAAATAAGTTTATGCAGCATCCAGGAAAGTTTCAAATGCATTGATTAGGACCATATGTAATTAAGCATTGATGGAGGTAGGTGTTACGCAATTGGAAATGATGAATGGAGATGTCTTGGGAGGTTTGGTGAATGGAACTCGACTGAAGCTCTATAGAGATAACCAATCATATGCACATTAATCTGATCGACGAAAGAACATATGTACCATAGAAGTTGTATTATAGTAGGGAAGAAAAGAAAAGAAAAAACAAACAAAAAGTGGAAAAATAAAAAGAAAACCAAAGGTAAGACAGTAAGAAGTAAGGGAGATACAACAACAGGACCCGTGCAGAAAAAGTGAGTGTTGTGCAAATAAAAGAAACAACGCAGAGACAATTAGGTACGCACAGAATCAACGCGTTGAACATGACCATCATGACCATTAAATCCATTAAAAGGGTAAAACCAATGATTAAAGAACGTTAATGACAAGTCATAAAGACGACGTGTAGCCATAAATGGAAAAATCCATCGGGAATCATGACAGACTAGCGGTATGAGGCACAAATTCAATGGAAGATATGGTAATAAAGTAACATTAAATCAAGCATTCATCACACCACTGGTGGATTAGATAGTTAATTCATGTGTGAAGGGACATGAACAAATGACGAAGGGGCACAAAAGTCGTGGAGGTTCGAGAAGCATTGGTCATTGTCACTTAGATTTGCATGCAAGTAAGAGAGATCTGAGAACCATATTGTAGAGCCAAGAAAAACCCAGAGTCAAAGCAGTTATCGCTAGTAACCAATTTATAGAAATGGCACCACCAAATGCAACAACACTCGTACCAAAGAAAGCTTGAACAAGAGAACAAACAATAGAACCATAGGTTGAGGAGACTCTGGGAGAGTCATCGTCGAAGTTGAGGTTTCCCTGAGACTACATTCCGCCAAGGAAGGATGATGCCACACCAGTTACATTGCAGAAGATTTCCAACTACGAATTGGTGACATTAGACATCCCAGATGGGGTAGTCATGGATGAAGACATTCTAGGGTGGGTGTCACAGTTCAAATATGCAGACCATTATATCACATACATAGTGAAGTTCCATGAACTTGCGCCACACAAATACTATTTGAATTGAGTATAGATCCAACAAAAAACCAGAGCATACATGTGCCAAAGGTATGGGCCAGAGGATTGGAGCGAGCAAGCATACTAAACCTGTTCAACATCCCACACTTCGGCATGAGCAATGAGGTGAATGCATGCGTCAAGATGTTGTTAACCTGTGTGCATGGCGATTACTTATGACTAGACAAACCAATTTACATAGACACCGAACTCATTGCCTGAATCATAGGCTTACCAACACAGGGGGAAGATTCAACCTTCTTGTTTGTCAGAGTCAATGCAAGATAAATTTCACACATTCAGAGGGGTGTGTGGTTTGGATGTGTTGAGCATATGCAACCCAACAGTAAGGATTGTGATGTAGGAATTGGCGTGCAAGTTACTGAGGAAATGCAGAAAATACCAAGTGCTAGTGGGAGTGATAATTGCTAGTGAGAAGTGTGTCGAAGGGGTCTCGATGAGCTGGGAACCTTTCTTATTGAACCAATTCCTCATTGATTGTGAAGAATCACGAGACAGAGGCATGGAATTCCATTATCCATGGCGTCTAATTCTGATTGTGTTCACATTGTGGGAAGAGTCGAAGGATGTGCAGTTCTTGGGTCTATGAGGTAAGCAATGCTTGGCAGCTAAGTATTAGAACTTATGGTACACGACTAACAAAAGAAGATAGATCAACACTAATGTGGAGTTATTTCTTTATGATGACAGGATTCAGAAGTGCCTCAAGGATAAACCATGCATGTCACCACAAATGGTATAGGCGTACACGCTGATTGCGTGGTTTTGGGCAAACCGAAACCATATCTATATACAAACAAAGAAGAAACTGAGAGAGGAATGGGTCCAAACAAAGTACAAGATCACAGAAGAAGACATCCACCTTATCATGCAGGATTAGGATCCATATTGGAAGGTTCCTGTGAACAGAGCAGAGATATAGCACCTTGACAATGACACAAAAGAACAGGGTAAGGGGCATGGAAATGAATAGGGAAAAGACACAAAATACGTGCAAAAAATAGTCCCAAGCGCAAGGGAAAAAAGGAAAGACAAGGGTAAGGGGCCAACAAAAGTTGCACGCAAGAAGATGAAAGGCCACAAAGTATTGGCTATACTCTGACAGATGATGACATCGATAGAATCGACTATCAAGTGAGGGACGTTGTAGATGAAGTAGTTGATAAAGTGACATGAAAATAAGAAGAACTACATCAACAGGTGCAAGAACAATTGACAACATTGCAAAAACTCTTGGAAGCAGCAAGAATAGCACCAGAGTAAAGATCCAGTGAAGGACCATCAACAAGCTCGACTGGGGAAGCAGGGGCCACCACTTCTTTCTTTTTAGAGATGGAGATAGGGTGTAGAGTGTTGAATATCTCACCAGATGTAATTCAGTTCCCCGGGCCTTAGATGCAGGAGCAGTTACAATGACTAATTCACCTGGACTTAGTTGTTTCGTAGATTCCCACAATAGTACTACAAGTCTTGCACACCAATATTGTGCAGGAAATACAATTTCGTGCAGAGTCAGCATCAAGCGACTTAGCGAAGGTAATGGTGGAGAAGACAGAACTGCAACAAGATTATACAACTGCTTTACAGGAGAAGAGTGTGACTGAGGAAAAGGCTGAGAGAATATTCAATTAGAAGGATGAGGCCAATCAATAGGCAAAGTGAATATAGCAGGCCATCGAGAAACTCTATAAGGATATTCTAGAAATATTGATGGTGGTAGAAGCCACGCTTGAAGAAAAAGTCTCAAAAATTAGGGAATTCATTAAAGGATTTTTCATCAGGATCGAAGACTTGGAATCGCGCACCCCACCAGGGACACCACCTCTAGAAAATTCATAAAGAGAAATAACTTCTATGACCTCAGTAGCAAGTATTAAGAATATGGATGAGGATTGTGCGAAGCTATGTCAGGAAAGCACACGGATTTGGACAAATATGATGGAGGATTCAGAGATGAAGGTTGTGGAAGGTAGATTAAGGGATGTAGGATAAGGCACAGAAGGCTTCAAAGAACATAAGTACGTTGTCGCCAACTGAGCGCATGGCAACCATCCTGGAAAATAGACAGTCATACATTGGAATAGAACAGATAAGGGAAAATAGAAGATTATCCAACAACTATTAGTACCACTACATGACGAAGCACTCAAGGTAATAGGAGAATTGGCAGTTGTGCAAAGCACGATAAAGCAATAAACACAAGACAGAGAGGAGAAACTCACAACCTTAAATGTGCAGGTCGTAGAGGAGATTCTGGAACAAGAAGTAGAGGTCAAGAAAGAAGTCGTGACAACAAAGGAAACCCTTCAAAATTTCATGAAATCATGGAGGGGTGCGACCCAACAGGATTAAGTGGCTCGGGATGAGCCACGGGTAAGTTTTGGGGGCCTATTGTGTAAGTTTTAAACCTGCAAAGTAAAGTAATGCATATAGATTCTTAAGCAATACAGAAATTAATCAATGGCTCATACACAGAATACACAGAGATTTTTACCGGAAACCCTCAACCGGTAAAACCTTTCTTATTTTCATTATATCGAATTTCACCATTCGCCATACAATATATAAAATTGTTTTAGGTATTCCGTAGATACCAAAACCCTAATCCCTTAATCCGGGATTAATTTACAAATCAGCTAAAAATAGCAAAATCCGCTAAAAATAGCAAAAAACCGCAGACGCAGTTGTCGTATCTGACGCACCCACACACACACACATGCAAAGAATATAACACATACCCAACATATTGGACATGTAGTTCAAAGAAATGAGTTTTGAGGGTGCATGAAAAAGCAAGAAGGACATCAGTTAGAAATGCAAAAGAAGATAGATGCGCAAAATCAGGAAAAAAAAGAGTCGAGAATGTAAAAGAGCCATGCATGTGCAAAGGCAGGAAAAACATGCCTAAACAATGAGTTTTAATGAGTTTTAATGAGTCATCATGAGTTTTCATATGGTTTTGGGATAAGCGAGTAGGGTTTTTATCCCTAAATTCTATGTATAAATATGTAATGGGTCGAGAAGAATAGGCTGCTAAAGTTGAGTTGATGATAGTCTGAGGCTGAGAGGATACACTGAGAATGAGAGAGAGTCTATGTCTGAAGATTTAGGGAGGGATTTGTAGAGAGAGGCTTGCACTGTAGATCAGCTAGGCAAGATGGGGAAGGATATCATGATGTATCTATTATAAGCGCAGTGCGCAAGCCTCAGATGATTGCACAAAGAATAATAAAGAAGCCAGTCATTGTGGACATAGCCCAAGAATTGGGTGAATCATGTTAAATTTTATTTATGAATGTCTTTTTATGTGATTTTTCATGGATGTTCTATTTATGCATAACTAGATCTAGATTTGTTTATAAGATGGTTGATGTGTAGACATGATGAATGTTACATTGAATAGTTTAAGTTTCCATCTGTGTCACAATGGTGCTACATGAATAAATTTTACTAATTAATCAAGGGAAAAGTGACACATAATATTGTGCACAAGGTAGATAAGTAGGAATGAATATGATGATATCCTCCCATCCCCTCGTCCCTGCAGAAACTTGGTTCCTGCAACCCACTAGATGCCTCGAGTGAGACTTCACTTGCATGCAAGTGATGCCGAAAGGGACGATGTCTACAGGATTTGTTGTTAGAATAAACTGAACTGAGGGTCTTACAATTTCACACCAACAAAAATGATCCTTGTTATTCTTGTCATGACAACCATCATCCATCTTTGGTGTAGTTAATTTTTCTTGTGACAGATTTCTTGCATCAAACTTCTTATAGTAGTGTTCTAATAAAACAAAATTCAATCCTTTCAAACAAATGTAGGATCTTCCAAATCCTACCATCTATGCAACACTTCCAAAAACCATTTTTTCATTACTTCCATGATCCTATGCTACACAAAGACAACATTCCAGATAAGATCTAGCAATATTAACTTCTTCTTTGCAACATAAAATCATAGATTTTAGAATAGATATCTTTTATTTGAATTATCTTCAACAATTATTTTCCAACATCAATGTGTAGGCTTCATCTTCAGTTTATCAACATTTATACTTGATTTATTTCTTCTAATAAATCAATATTAGAGGTTTTTCGAAGTCCATTTCCAATTCCCAGCATGTGGACCTCTGTATGATCATGATCAAAACTCAATGTTTCAATTCCCTCTGTTCTTGTCAGTACTTCAACATTCCAAAATGATGTTTTGTAGATGATAAGCCTTATATTTCTTCATCAACAACTTCAACAGTTTTATTCATGTCATTTTCATAAGCTACATGCATTCATATAACCACCATGCAATCCGATAACCATTATTTTCAGCAGTTACAAGATCTCTATAGCAATTATCAGATGTCCTGTAACAAGTTTTTTTGAGTTTGCTTAACAGTCCACGTCTATTTGGTGATAATTAGCTTCAGATTCAGAGATCAAATTTGCCCAAACAACTCTAGTCTCTCATTTCTGTCACTCATTTGGTCTTCATCAATGACATTATTCATTTTTGCTTCAAATTCAACTCAACAACCAGCATCAACTTTGGTCATCTTCAACAACCACATACAAGTCTTATTTTTGGATCAACATATGTAATTCTAAGGTCCAGATTCTCTTCCATAATTATGTTCATCAAGGCTCAACATATATTTTCATGGATATCAATGTCCACTACTACTAAGGTAGCTCAAGGTAATGAGCAATTTTTAAGTTCTTTGGTTTATTAAAATCATGGAAATAATAACAACAACATACCTAAGTTTGATTTCTATATTCCTAGACCGATTGTATATTTCTTATGACATATTCCTACCTAAACTTTCTACAATATATTCCCTAACCATACCCACTTTCTTCGTCACCTTTCTGAATGATATAAACTTACCATCTAATTCTATCATTTATTCTATCACATAATATTATAACCCATGATGTTTTAAATCACACTACCATGCAATAATTTCCACTTGTGATTGTTATACATGCAAGCATATCAACCTACAGATTCAACCATCCACTATCATAATTGCCTTATTTAAAATCATTAACAGGATTCGAAATAAGGCATGAAATTGGACTTCCATTCATACCTTACCTCTCCATTTCGTCGCTTCCCTATTCCATTCATTTGTTGATGGTGTCAATTACTCAAAGTATAGTTTCAAACATAGCCATCCATACAAAGACCTTGCTGACATGGGGAAGCAGGGTTTTGTCCAACAGGAACCCTCGTCAATGGTGGTATTATAAGGATACCCTGAGTTCAACGCAAGTAAATCGATGTTCCAAAATGCATGGTTGTGTTCGTTCTTCAAGAAATTCAAGGGCCACAATGACCAGGTTACTCAAGCATTCACAAAAGGATTTGATGGCAGGGTGGCATGAATTGGAGACTTGGTGATGACATTATCAGAGAGTTCAGTGGCTGAGGCTATCGATGTCCCTCAAATAGGGGAGAAATGGTTCAAGAACAAGCATATTGAGTAGGGTGTCTGGTCTTGTTTCATATGTTCGACTAATCAGAGCTCCAATTTGGCGATGGGCATACCTGGGGCATGGATCAAGGAGGAGTGGTACAATGTGCTCTTCATGTTGCAAAAGTACATCAGATGTGAGGGAAGGTATGTAATCACATTCCTATACCATATTCGATTACTTTTACATTTCAAGGCCAACAATCAGGTCAATTTTCCTTTTTACTTTTGGAGAAGCATCGATAAGATGTCTAAGCATATACAACAAAACCCTGAGAATGTCAATCATAGTCTATATCACCATGGCTTAGTTCAACTGCTAATTATGGAGGAGATTCGAAAGAGAAAAGACACTTGGGATGCATTCTTAGAATGAAATGGGTTTCATAGTATAATTATTCTCGATATCGTAATACACCAGGAGGAGAATGTTATTACTATAAATGATGATAGAGATCGGTGTGAAGACCTCAGCTCTCTTGGAGTTGAGGACTTCACTACTCATGTAAAGAACCTTAAGAAGAAATCAGTAAAGATAAATTAGGAACAAAGAACCCCAATTACATTACCAATTCCCCAAAGAGTCATGAGAAGCATGGACAAACAAGGACCTATAGAATAGAGTATAAAAACCTCATTTCCAGCTAGTCCATGTCAAGTTAAAACCACCAGCAAGCAAAAGAAAGTAGCCACATAACAAAGTTTTAATAAACAAGAGGGGTCTATAGAAGCCTTTGAGAACGGGCCTAAGAGATCTAGAACTCGTTTTTTTGGACCTAAGTCCCCTACAGATCATGAGCACGAGTCCATTGGACCATCTACACCAGTGTTTGATACTTTTGATTGTGATTCAGAGCATTATGAACCAGCCAAGCAAGCAACCTCTTCAAACTTTCCTTGTAACTTAGATTCCTCGAAATTAAAGAAGAAGAATAGAAAAATTAAAAGGTTAAAAGCAGATCTCAAGGATTTCCAAGTCCTGGAAAGATATGTTAAAGGTGAAAATGAAGTATTGAAGAAACAAAGTGCTCGGCTCCAAGAAGATAATGCAAGGTTAAAATCAAAGAATAAGAAGCTAGCTAAGCTTGCCAGAAAATGGTATAAAAAAACTTATTTTCTAGCATTACATAACAAGATATTGGGCAAGAAAATCAAGGCAAAGCAAAAGAGGAAGGGTTCCAATGTAAACATATCAATAGGCACCGCCACCTATTCTTAAAACAATGAAGATTGATCAATTTTGCTCAGTTTTGGAATCTTTTTGCACAAGGCATCAATTGTATATTTTGTTGCATGAGGACATGCAAGGTCTTAAGTGTGGGGGAGATGTTAGGCCTATGTTTTGACGTTATTTTCATCATAAAAAGACTCATTTTTTACCTTTTTATCCAACCTTATCACCTCTTCACTAACCTTTTCATCATATACTCTTATGTTTTCCAAAGGAAATGACATTTCAAGATTAAAAGGTAATTAGTTGTTAATATTTGACCATTCTCCATTGATTTTAATAGATTAAAATGATTAAAAGTTGACTTTTTACTAATGATGAATATGCCAATTCAGATCTTATAACTCTTTGCAAGTCTTGTAACCACTCTTTTTCATTGACATACTTGCGCACTCCCAACGAGAAATCAACCACATGGGTTCTTCTTCTAGCAACATCGAGATGGTTTCAGGGTGTTTAGATCGACTTCGGAGTGGACGAGGTAGACGTTATTCTCTGGTCAAACTTGCATTGCTTCCTTTCAAAAATAGGGCAATCAACAAAGAATGTGATTTGGCTCAATTATGAACGATATTCTCATGCATTTTATGTCATGAGAATATCTTGAGTTGCAATTTGTGTTCTAATTTTACCTAGAGATCGGTCAAAATATCAAACCCACATAAATTTATGTATTAATTTTCCAACTCATGGTTGTAACTGTATTATTAGATGTGAGAGCCAAGGGATCCATTGAGGGTCTACCTGTTCCCTCACTTTGTTTAATTGTATGCTTGTGCTACACAACAACACTAATCATAAAATTGAGCATTGATAATTATTCTAATCAAAGGCTGGAATTGATCATTGTAATCCCGAACTAGTGATTTCATTAATAGAATGTTGATGGCATTGTTGCTATGAGAAAATATGTGGTGTTCATTTAGTTTGTATCTTTGTGAGTTTCCTATAACTTGCACCAATTGGGAGGGCCCCTCAATCTAGCCAGCATTGCATTCAGTTAGTTAGATAATCTAGGTATATTTCATTTTTAGTTTGGATTTCTCTATTCAATAGCTAGTTAGCTAGTTGTGTTGTGCTCATCATTATTTTTTATGAGTTTGCATAATTCATACCTCTACTTTAAATATTTAAATTACATTATGAAGATTGCTTATAGTTATTGCTTCAACGGTTAAATTATATGCCTCTGCTCATATCTGTGTGATTTCCCATAGAGAACAATGTTTCATTGAAAATTGAGGATAAAAATTACTCCACTTTCAATTACAGGAACATTTGGGATTCAATAGCAAATGAGAGACTATAATTTATGTTCATTAAAGTATTTTTGTAACCAATAATCCAATAATCAAGTACATTTGTGATATTATCAGTTTATGTTTTTGATAACTTTCATTGCAAGTGTGTTCTCATTTTAAAGCACTAGAACTTAGAGTTTTGTCTTACCTTAGATTCCATTTATGCACTAAACCATGTACATACAGTGTTAGCATCTCACAAGCTTACACCCCTGAATTGATAAGAAGTGTAACAAAATTTCATATTATTAAATTGTGTGACAACCCCCTTGGCTAGAGGACTCTTCCTCCTTGGATTAAAGTGGGGAGGTCTAGTACATCCTCCAATGGGTGCCCTTGAGGATAAAAAATACTTCACTTTCAATTACAGGAACATTTGGGATTCAATAACAAATGAGAGACTGTAATTTGTGTTCATTAGAGTATTTTTGTAACCAATAATCCAATAATTAAGTATCTCTATGATATTATCAGTTTATGTTTTTGATAACTTTCATTGCAAGTGTGTTCTCATTTTAAAGCACTAGAACTTAGAGTTTTGTTTTAGCTTAGATTCCATTTATGCACTAAACCATGTACATACAATGTTAGCATCTCACAAG
>JASDQU010502078.1:48221-61016 GCA_032191745.1 Picea mariana | reverse complement strand
TTCATATATCTTGTGTGGTGATTGTATTCAAATATATTTGGATCTATGGTGATATTTTGTATTCAATTCATTGGTTCTTAACAAGTGGTATCAGAGCACTTTCCTTGGCAAACATTGTGGGCAAATATTTTTTATTTTTGCAGATTTTTTTTTCGGAGAAGAAAAAAGAGGGCCGTGACATTCCAAAAAATTTTAGTCTTTTTCTGTGAAAAATTTGCAGAAACAAGTTGTATATCTGAGTTCCTCTCATAAAAACACCCAAGTTAAAAAAAAAATCGTCTGAAACAGTGTCCGGGAAGTCAAGATATTGAAGTTTTAAAATCTGTAATTTTCAGGGTTTTTTCCATGGACGGCGACGCAATTTTTTTTATTTCTGTAGCAGATGGAGACCGAGTTTGCCCAAACCAATTATAGATCTGAGTTTCTGTCACAATTTCACCCAATTTCAAAAAAAAATCAGCTGAAACGGAGTCCGGGAAGTGAATTTATGAGCATTTTAAATTCAACAGTTTTTTAGGATTTTTCCAGAAAAAGCCGCGATTTTCTGTCGTAACTTACTGTTCTATTTTTTGGGTTTTTTCATGACGGTTGTGGGACCAAAGAATTCATAGGGTGTTCAGATGGATATTTCCTCTCAAACCCTCAAATAAATTCTACAAATTACTGAAGCATTCAAATCCCAATTCTATGACACATTGGATGCTAGATTGCATGACCTTGCAAATGGCCTCAATGATAGTTTTCATAGTATTCAAGATTCATTGGATAGAATGCAGGAGATATTTCTTANCAAATGGATATTTCCTCTCAAACCCTCAAAAAAATTCTACAAATTACTGAAGCATTCAAATCTCAATTGTTTGACACATTGGATGACTTTGCAGATGGCCTCAATGATAGTTTTCGTAGTATTCAAGATTCATTGGATAACATGCAAGAGAGATTTCTTATGGCAGACATCAGGGATGAAGTAATTAAGAAATATATGTTTGGTATGATTTTGAGGCCGATTGTGATCATTGGTATATTGATAGTTGTCATTTTTTGGATGACAACCACTTTCATATTTTATTTGATGACTCTAATCCACCTTCTGTAGAGAGCATCAATGTGACAAATCGAGAGCCAATGATTATGACCAGTGTCCATCCTGCATATTCTACAGTGGTATTATTTCTTCCAGATTCTGCTACGACCATTTTCCACTATGTGGATGGATCTTCTTATTTGGATCCACATGACAAGTGTCAGTATTGGAAGCATCATTTTCAATTGGTTATTGGGTGTTGATATCTTCCATGTGGGGTTCACATGAGCAATTGGACATGGGACCCTGGTTTACAATGGCGATTGAACTACTTCGGCAAGGTGGCTTCCATTTCTCAATGGGACCCTAGTTGTCTAGTCTACTTTAGCACTATGGTCCACACTTATCCATGGGACCCTGGTATATGGTTGTACATCAAGCGTTGAGAACAATGCTTTCATAAGGGGGGTGGAATGTAAGGTAGCTAGAGAAGTAGTGGAGAGGCCCATAGGTCCCATGGTGATAATAGTGAAGGTCATTCAATGTAAGGTGGACTAGGTCCACTATATTATTAAATAAGGTCCACTATGGTAGTTAGATATAATAAATGGGTAATTAGATATAATAAATGTAAGAGGATTTCTTAGAAAGTTCTACTTCTAGAAGATTCCTCCTATAGAATGTTCTTAGGTGATGGTAGCATTATATAAAGGGGTTCAAGCAATGTAATAAGACATGAAGAGAAATATTTTATTGTGAGTTGAAGCCCAATAGGAGGATGCCCCCTCGAAGAGGCAAGTGAACAGGAGAGGATCCCTTCCTTAATAGGATCCATTATATGGTGTTGCCCTACCCTAAGGGTTTGATAGTAATAAAAGAGATTTTGCATATTGTTCTTCTATATTGCTTTGTGGATCTATTGTATTCAGTGTTTGTGGTGATTATATTGGCAGATCTATTCAGGTACATACCAGAAATTTAATATGGTTATAGGTTGGACAATCTAAGAGAAAGTGTTTTTCATCTTCAATCTTATTAGTGTCACAAAGGTGCCACACTCTTTCATCCCATGGCATTTTAAGAATTGACCAATGCCCAATTTCATTATGGAGCTCACGAGAATTTGTTCTTATCTTAGCAATGTTTTTTTTTTCTTTACACTTGTCAAAGCAGATAATTTTGATCTTCTAGATTAGGGTTGATTACATCCTTATAATACCTTAACTTTCTTTTTTCCTCTAACTCTTTATCACACCACATTTTCTTCTTAAATTTTGATTTGATGATATTTTTAATAACATATTTATTTTGCAAAATGGTGTTTTCCATGATTCCCCAATATTTTAGCCAAGACTAGGCATCTTTATGCCATCCTCGCTTGAGTCGATGGTGTTTACGACTTGATTTTGAAGCAATTTTAGGAAGCCTATGTCTTCCATGTTGTTTAACTTGTTCTTATACATTAGGTATCTAGTCATAGCCATGTTAGATATTTTTAGCTCGGGAGGTACTCCGCATGTTTTGTCTTGTATGCGGATGTTACCTTAATATTTGCACTACCAAGCACTTGACTTTGTAATAGTTTTTATAAAGTTGTTTTAAGTGGTTCTTTTACTAAAGTGACTTTTTAATAAAGTGTACCTTCTATTTTTAAAATGACTTTATTTTCATAAAGCACTTATGTAATAAAGTGAANCTTGGCCTTTGGATCTAGGGTTGAGAAGGTGAAAAGACACTTTTGGGGGGGAAATGTCATTTTTGGATTATAAAAGAATGCATTGGGTAGTGTGCAAGACATGTTGTGAAGACATCGAGAGGAGAGTTAAAGAGATTTTATGAGCATGCTTGAGAGAGGAAAGTGAGCAGCAAAGAGGACACGTTTTTCGAGGAAAGTGGGCACGATTCTCGAGAAAAAAATTCTGTGAATTTTTTGCCGAAATATTTTTTTGTTGTGGGAGGTCGTACTGTATGGATCCATACAGTTCGTACAGTCGTACGGATTTGGCACGGAAATCGAGAAATTTTGGGTACGAATTTCGAGGCGGATTTATGTTTTATGTTCGTTGTTTTTGGGTCGTACGAAATAGTCCGTACAGTGGACTATGGGCACAAAAAATGAGGTACGGAAGAGGCTAGACATCGATACGGTTTTGGCACAGAAAACGAGGCAGATTTATGTGGGACAGATTTGGTGCTGTGAGGTATTTTCCTTGGCTGGAAATGTTGTTTTGTTGCTGATATGTACTTTCTTGAAGCATAATAATAAGATCTCTCTCTCTCTCGTTGGGTTTCCCCACATTGGGGTTTTCCCTGGAATTTGCCTAAATTTGTGAGTGTTATTGGGTTGTTGTCCACTGTGTTTTTCCGCTGCATATTTTGCTTAGCAATGTGTATTTCTACTTATGGAAATTTCTGAATGTGGGTTTTTGCATTTATGAAGTTTATGAAGACAAATATCTCTATGTTGCTAAGTGTTTAACAGAATTTCAGTTTTCTGATTTTAGTCATTAAAAATCTACAAGCCATGCTCTCAATGGGGGAGAGGCTTGTTTCTAAGAGGAGGATGGAATAGGGCGTATTTCCTTTAATTTTGAGATTATAGGTTATAAAATTCTTTTGTATTTTCTCTATCTTTCTCTAGGATTCACAAGAGATACTACAGCCTCATACTTCACATCCATAAAGAATAACATGTGTAACAAGAGTCGCAAAGATGAGTTTCTCCTTATCCCAAATCCAAAGATTGGTTGAATTACAATTGTTTTCAAGCCCATAATAAGCTTTACATCCCCCAATAATCCTTTTTCTCAATGATATAATTCCAGTTGAGCTTGTGGTGAATATCAATTCCAAGATATTTGTATGAAATCACTTCCTCCAAGTTTTTGTTGTCATATACGAAGGTATCATAAGTGATTTTATTGGATGTAATAATCATGACCTTAGTCTTATCAATATTTACAGTCATACCCATATTAGAGAAAAAATCCTTGAGGATTATTAGTTGGTTTTCAAGATCACAGGGACTCCTTTCCATAAGAACGATATCATCAACATAAAGAAGAAGATTGATGACTATACCAGTGAGAGTAGGGTCGACACAACCTTCTTTTTCCAAACAATCTTCTAACTTGTCAATGTATATGCCAAAAAGGGTAGGGGACAAGGGACAACCTTGTTTGACTCCAATATTGCAGTTAATATCTTTTGACCAACCCTCATTGTTTTCAAACTTAGAAAGATCGTTCTTATACATCCTTATTGCAACAACCCTCAACTGGAGAGGCACTTTTATCTCTTCCAACCTATTCCAAAGGTTTTTCCTAGGAACCATGTCAAATCTTTTCAAAAGTCAACAAAATAACAAAAAAGATTGGTTTTAGTATTGCAGAACTCCTCTACAATGATCCTAAAGGTAACAAGATGGTCCAGAATTGAATGATATCTCATAAACCTGGCCCGGCCTTTAGCTCTTTTACCGTGACTTTCTATCCAAAGGCTAATATTCTTTTCCAAAATAATTCCATAAAGCTTGGATAAAATCGGGCTAATCATAATGGTCCTATAATTAGAGGGAATGTTTCTATCCCCATTTTTAAAAATAGGAAAAATGAGGCTTTGCATCCAAGGTTTAGGGAAGCCCTACTTGATTGCTAAATTGAAAATCTTGTGTATGTGAGAGATAAGGATAGGCCCTCCGATTTTAAAAATTTCAACTTAGTAACCTTCAATGCCCTCAACTTTCCCATTTGCAAGCCACTTAACCCCAAACTCTATGTCATCTAAATAAAAAAATGCATCCTCTGTAGGGATAATAGGAATGGTGTCCATGGAATTACAGAACTCGTAAAGACTTTCAAGGTAGGAATTCCAGTCCCTTAAGGGAATCATACTATTTTCTTTAGTATTAAGGTTTAGAATTTGGCTCCAAAACTTCTTAGGATCGAGCTTAGATAGTTGTGAAAGTTGTTCTTGCCTTTTATTGATATAGTACCTTTTTTTCCTTTTAATTAGGGATTTGTACATATTGATCTATCTAGTTTTAAGGACTCATTAGAATCATCCCTAATGGATTTCCTATCAATTTTACATTCTTTATCATACCAAGGGTTGGTTGTTCTATTATTCTTTTTACAGGACACCTCGAAAGAGAACTTGTTAATAGAAGTGGAAAGGGTAGTTGTAAAATTATGATAGAGTTCTTCAATGTTGTCCTCATAAGTTAGGAGATGTAATTTATTATTTAAATCCTTTAAGAAAAGGTCAACTTTACTTTTTTCAAAGCACAATTGTCTTCGATTATCAGAATTCTCTTCAATGGCACTCGTGTTCATGGAAAATTTTAGAGTTAGGGTTAAAGGTTTATGATCAGAGTCAGGTTCACGATCATTTAAAAGGTTAAAAGTTGATATTTGGTTGGAAAAGAGGATATCAGATATCACATAATCTACGAAGCTACTACCTAGCCCATGAATACAAGTCATCTGGTTGGAGTTTGGCCACTTCATTACTCTGTTGCAAATTATTAAGTCTTGAGAGCTGCAGAGCTTGACCAACTCAGTACCAAAAAAATTCTCAATTAGGTCTTTAGATCTTCTTTTGTAGCTATTATATAAAACAAGGTCCTCATCTAGCCATAAAGGATTATGGTTGGAATCAATGCTTAAAAGAGTAGCTTGTTTAGTTGCAGTCCTAGCATTAAAGTCTCCTAGTAGGAGGATATTACCTTCATTTTTCAAATTATAAATATCTTGTTCTAAATTATTATAGGGACAATTGCTATCTAGATTGTTTTTCTTATAAAAAGTAGAATTAACAGGTTCAAAATAACAAATTGCTATATACATCTTCTTAGCATTAATGTCTAAAATTTCTATCCAAATGTACTGATTTAGAGGGTCAATCTTATGAAGTTGAATGTAAGGAGAAATGATCTTTCTAATATAACAAACTATGCCTCATATCCCTCTATGGTGGGACTTTTTGTTCCATGCCGACCACAGGACAAATCCTTCTATGTTAGGGACATTAGACTCTTCATGCTCCCAAGTTTCAACTAGACAAATAATATCAATATCACTCACTCAGGATCCAACTTATCATAGGACCTTTGCGCCATGGAAAGCAACGAAAGTTACAAAAAAGGATCCTGAGTGTCCCAAATTCCTATTTATTATTATCCTTATGGTCTCTATCCCTATAAATAGATTTACGATTTCTAATTATTGTTCATTTTCCTTCTTTCCTGGCTTCTTTTACCTTATGAACTTCCTTCCTTAATTCAACTTGGTCTTCAAGAATGAGGTATTCATTTATAAATATTCCTGACCCTTTTAAGCTCAGAGATTTACCGAGTATGCTCTATTTATGGTCATTGTTATCACTCCAAGAGTCACCCCCAGATTACAAATGGGAGTGAGCTTGGTAATATACAAATTGATTTAATTTTAGTTTGAGATTAGGGAGCTTAAATGCCTTCAATGAGCATATTGTTTATGACTCCATCCATTAATGTTATCACTCTAAGAGTCACCCCCAGACTGTAAATGGGAGTAAGCTTGGTAACATACAAATTGATTTAATTTTAGTTTGAGATCAGGGATCAACAAGACTTTAAAGAAAGGAAAAGACAACAGATATCACTGCAGATTAGTGATGGACCATTGGGCTATGGAGTCATAAACAGTATGCTCATTGAAGGCATTTAAGCTCCCTATCAAACAAAAAAATTGTATAATGATGAAGAGAAGAATAAGAGAATAAAATAAAGACAAATATTCGCTAAGCAGAGATCCTCTCTGCAAAGAGAATTTAGATGTGTCTGGACAGTAAACGATGATAAATAGGCAATCTTACAGCAGATCCTCTACTGCATCAAGAATATATCAATCAAAGGAAAATTTTAATCCTTAAAATCAACAATACATTCAAACAAGATGAAGAATAGAACAGAGTACACATAAGAAAAATCTGATGAAACAACTCATATGAATATTTGATTACATACAATTTACAGCCACATGCCCCTCTATCTTACAAACTGAAATATATAGTTATAAAAATTTCTCAAAACTTCCTCCAGTATTGGGTCGAACCCCCTCCTCCTTTATATCATTCATAAGATGTATTTATAATCAAAACAGTAGACATGTCTTGTTGCTTGGGCGCCTCTTCTCCAGTGTCATGTGTCTTCTCTTGTCTGTCTTCTTCCTTCTGTCAGAAGGAAACTCTAGTCAGTATGGGCCTGTAGGAAAAACTGCCCTCTGTGGTACTTCACGCTGACAATTTTCTATCTCCTCAGCTAGACCCTCCATGCTTCCATTAAGAGGGTAGTCGATTGTTCAACCACCAATCCTTTTTTCATTAATTGATTTCTCCTTGGGATCAAGACGAGGCCTAACTCCTAGTTTGTTTCCACACGTTGCTCTTGGATTGGACCCTATATAAGCATGTGATTCCAGAAGTTTCCAAGGGCAGTTTGGATCCACACTGCTCCAACCCCTGCAATCCACCACCAACTTCCACGTACCTCTTAAGCTATATCGGGGTTTCGATTACGGGACCGCTCTAATATTTTAGCGTTCGAGCACTTTCTGTCCCCACAATGACGTGTGGTCGTCGATCTTGTCACAATCCGCGATTTGGGAACATCCTGCTTTTGTTGCCACACACTGCTCTCAGATGGACCCTACATCAACATGTGATTGCGGAAGTTGTCAAAGGTGGTTTGGGTCCACACCACTTCGACCCCCGCAATCCACATACCTCTTCCGCTATACCATGGTTTCGATTGTGGAACCGCTCTAGAATTTTAACGTTCGAGCATGTTTCGTCCCCGCAATGGAGCATGGTCGTCTATATGTTGCGATATGTGATCTGGGTAACCCTGTTATTTTAGCACCCTTGCTAAAATTTATTTGTTTTCCAAGTCCAGAATCCTTTTAACAATGTTTAGAGATGGATCCAATTTTTTCGTTTGGGAGCTTTGAATGTTGAGCAAGAATATCTCCTAGAGGACGATCTCCCAAATCTGACGTGGTGGCCTGACATCATGTGTTGTCACAACTACTAATGGATGAGCGCCATGTGTCTTCGGTACTTCGGCACTTTAGGCTTCGGGAGTTTTGGATTGTGAAGCATGAAAAACTCCCGAAGTGGTACGAGCCCGGAGTGACATGGTAGCCTGAAATGAATGTTATGCATCCTCGGTGGATAAGTGCCATCTGTTGAATTGAAAAAACACCCGTGGAGTGGTAGGGCTTGAAGCAACATGTCATCTTGACGTCACTTCGGGACTTCGGCTCTTTGAGACTTCAGAATGTTTGGATAGAAATCTCCCGAAGTAACTTTCTCTCGGTTGATGTGGCAGTCTCTCGTTACTTCAGGACTTCGACACTTTGGGGCTTCTGTCTGGTTGTTAATCCTTGCGTGATTTTGAAACTCGGAATGCACGAGAGCCATTAATCTTAACTGCACATGGGATCTCCACCATTGAAAATTGATCATGTCTGTTTGCTTTTATTTCAAGCCCGAAATGGACTACTCTGAATGATGCACTTTTCTCATAGTTTTTTCCTGTGCATACAACATACTTGACCGGCGTGACTTTATCAACCAGAAGAGGAAAAACTTATAGGAAGGTATGCAGAAAAGAGAGAAACTCACCAGAGGTGTAGACCTCGGTCTTAACAATAACTACATATGACCCATGACAACTTTATGTGCTAACATTTGGCTCCACAGGGGATGGCATGCTCCCTGTGAGCTTCCAAGAAGCAGCTTCAGTGTCTTATCCTAGGGCTATGGGGTCACTTATTCAAATATTGAAAGAAAACTGAAAAGATTGCACACAAGCTTATTTATATACAAGACCCTACTCTAACTAACATATACAATGCTTAGGTGAAAACAAACTTCCACCATAGCCACCCAAACTGTTTGGTAACATAATTCATCTTTTCATTGTAAATGGTCCATAAAAGGTAAGGGAAGTATGACAGCAGAATGAAAACATGTTTTCGAACACTGACAATACCTCCAAATGATGATAAGATGATTAATTTTGCAGGCTCCAATGCTTTTGGAAAGTTCAACTCCATATATAACCCCACAGGGTCATAAAATTTATAATAAGGCATGCTAAACTGGTAAAAAGTGACCTCCTTTATTTCATCATTGCTCACATGTTTCTTGATGTTCTCAGTATGTATAGGTGGATAAAGGATTGATGCAGGCTTGCTAATTCCAGGTGATATCTACTCATTTATAAGTGTTGGACATGAGATCAGTTGCACATTTAGCTCTTCCTTTTCTCCTCCATGGCCCTCCCAAGGATCAGATTCATAATTATCATATACAGGAACCATGCTACGAGGTTCCAAAGAAGCCATGAAAAACTCTGCTCTTCATCATCTTCGCTGGGATATTCATCAAAAATTGGTTGTTCTTGGTCAGTATCCGAAACAACTTCTTCATCATAAGCAGGGCTGCTAAAGACATCTGTTTCAAAAATAGAAATATTCTCTGCATTTTCTTCATAAGAGAAGCAAACAAAATCTGCCTTCAATTCTGAAAAGCTAGGAAAAAACAGAGAGGAATCTTCTCTACTTTTTTAAACTAACTTATCATTTATCTCAGCTTCATAGTTAGGAGAAATATCTATTGATGCATACACTTGCTCTTCGACATCAGAATATTCAAAAGAGACATGTTGGTCTTCATAAACATTTAAAACAACGGACACATATGATATGATGTCAGATGTTTCTATGTTATTTCTGTCATAATGAATATTATTCAACACCTCCTGATCTTCATGACAAATGCTTTCTTCCACAATAAATGCTTCATCACAAATATGGTTTTCGTGACTAGCAGAATCTTTATGAAGCAGAGAAAACTCATCACAACAGTTTTCATAAAGATACTTAGTTGAAAAATACTCTTTACAAAATGAATTGAAAGCTGCATGAAAACCTATCAAAGAGTTGATGCTTGCAATGGGAAGAGATCAACAAAAATCACGAGAAATCCCCTATAATGAATACCTGAAAAGCTTAATCTGAACATCTTCATGCACGATATGAAGTTGTTGAATAAAATCAAGAAAATCCAGCAAATGTTCAGCTAGTACCTCCCACTCTTCTCCTCAAATTTTAAGAAGGCTACTTCCGCATTCATCTCTACTAGGCTCTGGATTAGGGAAACCAACTATTTTTGAAAAATCACAGAAAGCATACCTCTGAGCTAAAATCTTGTCCATTTCAAACCAGTGGAGTCACCAATAGATTTACGAACAATGGAGTCACCATGGTGAAAGATGAGCAGTCAGAACAACGTGTCCAACTTCAATTCACCATCTAAAAATGGATCCCTTCCTTGTCGTTCTCCCAGGGAAGATATCTTCACTTCCATCCCTAGGAACGACACCATTAATGTTATCACTCCAAGAGTCACCCCCAAACTGCAAATGGGAGTAATCTTGGTAACATACAAATTGATTTAATTTTAGTTTGATATTAGGGATCAACAAGACTTTAAAGAAAGGAAAAGACAATAGATATCACTGCAGATCGATGATGGACCATTGGGCTATGGAGTCATAAACAATATGCTCATTGAAGGCATTTAAGCTCCCTATCAGACAAAAGATTTGTATAATGATGAAGAGAAGAATAAGAGAATAACATAAAGATGAATATTCTCTAAGCAAAGATCCTCTCTGCAAAGAGAATTTAGATGTGTCTAAATAGTAAACAATGATAAATAGACAAGCTTACAACAGATCCTCTATTGCATCAAGAATCTATCAATCAAAGGCAAATTTTAATCCTTAAAATCAACAATACATTCAAACAATATGAAGAAGAGAACATAGTACATAGAAGACAAATCTGATGAAACAACTCATATGAATCTTCAATAACATACAATTTACAGCCACATGCCCCTCCGGCTTACAAACTGAAATATACAGTCATAAACATTTCTCAAAACCTCCTCCAGTCTTGGGCCGAATCCCCACCTCCTTTATATCATTCATCATATGTACTTATAATCAAAACAGTAGATATGCCTTGCTGCTTGGGCGCCTCTTCTCCAGTGTTGTGTGCCTTCTCTTGTCTGTCATGTTCTTTCTATCAGAAGGAAACTCTAGTCAATATGGGCCTACAGGAAAAACCACCCTCTGTGGTACTTTGGGTTGACAATTTTCTGTCTCCTTGGCCAAAACCTCCATGCTTCCATTTAAGGGGGTAGTCGATTGTTCAAACACCAGTCCATATTTCAATAACTAATTTCTCCTTGGGATCAGGATGAGGCCTAACGCCTAGTTTGTTGCCACACACTACTCTCAGATTGGACCATATATAAGCACGTGATTGCAGAAGTCGCCAAGGGAGGTTTTGATCCACACTGCTCCTACCCCCACAATCCACCACCAACTGCCACGTACCTCTTTAGCTATATCGTGGTTTTGATTGTGGGACCGATCTAATATTTTAGCGTTCGAGAACTTTTTGTCCCCGCAATGAAGTGTGGTTGTCGATCTTGTCACAGTCCGCGATCTGGGAACACCCTGCTTTTGTTGACACACACTGCTCTCGAATGGACCCTACATCAACACATGATTGCAGAAGTTGTCAAGGGATTTTTAGGTCCACACCGCTTTGACCCCCGCAATCCACCACAAATTTCCACGTACCTCTTTTGTTTGGGAGCTTTGAATGTTGAGAAAGAATATATCCTGAAAGAAGATCTCTCGAATCTGACATGGTGGCCTGACGTCATGTGTTGTCATAGCTACTGATGGATAAGCGCCATGTGTCTTCGGTACTTTGACACTTTAGGCTTCGAGAGTTTTGGATTGTGAAGCATGAAAAACTCTCAGAGTGGTATGGGCCTGGAGTGACGTGGCATCTTGAAATGAATTCTATGTATCCTCAGCGAATAAGTGCCATGTGTTGAATTGAAGAAACACATGTGGAGTGGTAGGGCCTGAAGCAACGTGTTAGCCTGATGTCACTTCGGGACTTCGGCTCTTTGGGACTTCGGGATGTTTGGATGGAAATCTCCCGAAATAACTTTCTCCTGGTTGACGTGGCAGTCTCTTGTTACTTCGGGACTTCAGGACTTTGACACTTCGGGCTTTTGTCTGGTCGTTAATTCTTGCGCGATTTTGAAACTCTGAATGCACAAGAGTCGTTAATCTGAATTGCACATGGGATCTCCATCGTTGAAAATTGATCCTGTCTGTTTGCTTGTATTTCAATCTCGAAATGGATTGATATGAATGTTGCATTTTTCTCATAGTTTTTTCTTGTGCATACAACATACTTGACCGACTTGACTTTATCAACCAGAAGTGGAAAAACTTATAGGAAGGTATGCATAAAAGAGAGAGACTCGGCAGAGGTGTAGACCTAGGTATTAACAATAACTACATATGACCCATGATAACTTTATGTGCTAGCATTCATTACAACTTACTTTGACACGAATCAACCTATCTTTGTGATCAATTATTTTCCCTAGCCTCTTTGCTTCTATGAGGTAAGTTGTATCAATTTGTGATTTATTATTTTATTCTTCTTTAATTATTGCTAGTGTATCCTCCTCTTGTTGTTATTTTATACCAAAAATTATGAGGTTCAAGGCTCGTTTATTACGCTCATGGTCCAGTTCAATTAGCTTATTCATTTCCTCTTTGATGGGTTTGTTATCCAATTTGTTTTACAAATTACCGAGGGTCAAATTGTTGGTTAGTTTTT
>JASDQU010502077.1:63280-77390 GCA_032191745.1 Picea mariana | reverse complement strand
TGCCATTTTCATCGTCATCGTCATCGTCATTGTCATCGTCATCATCATCATCATCATCATCATCATCATATTCATCGTCATCATCTTTTTTGTCGTCGTTATTGTCATCACCGTAATAAACATTTTCCTCCTCTTCCTCCTCCTCCTCCTCATCATCATCACCATCATCGTCCTTGGCATCATCATCATCGTCATCTTCATCATCATCATTTTTATTATCTTCATCGCCATAATACTCTAACTATAACCCCATACCCTTTTAACATTATCACGCTTAACCTCCCTTACCTTATAAATATAACTGATGTAACATGTCACTTGTTTAATCCATATAATATTTGAATCCATATAACCTCTTAACCATAAGACATATAAATCTATAATTCTCACCCTTAAACATTATTACTCTCAATAACTAACCCTTATAACCATAACCACTATCCCTCATAACTCATTATCCTTAAACCATATTAGTCCTAACATATAAATCTTATAACCATAACCATTATCCCTTATAACCCTTTTTGTAACCACTAACACCTAATATATTTAACCCCTATTTCCTATATCCTTGTACCACTAACCCATGTTAACCCCTAATATAATCTTAAATCCCTATAAACTATAATGTTTGAAAATGTTAATGGGTTATATAATATTTTTGGTTATATAAGTGTCTGGGTAATGTTTTTGTCGTCTCCATATTATATATATATAAATAAATTATTATAATATATTATATATATATATATGATAACCAATCTGTACTAGTTCACCTTCTAATAGATTCCAACAACTCTAAATTTCTTCATTAATAGAAAAGAAATTCAAAGTTTCCTTGTGCACAAGCATTAGATCCCTTTTTATTTATTTCGTGACCAGGTGATGGAAACATGACCTATACCCCAACGCTCACCTTGTTTTCATATGGTCACATGCAAGAACCTTGGGTGTGGATAGAAGCAATATTCTATATCATAACTTTTCTATGCCAAACAACAACCCGATGGGTGATATAACATTTGACCATTAATAAAATGAAATGATTAACGATCAATATGAAGAACCCAACACCTTGAAATGATATCAATCATCAATATCATGGGTCAAATATGGATCATCAATCCAACCCAAACATAATACAACTACGGGCCAACCAAACCCCAATGTCAGCTTGACGATCACCAGGTCAGGCCTACAGAAATTTATCACAAGCACAAACAACGTGTGTACGATGTTTGATGGGGTTCGGTTGGGGTCCGATGTCCAATGCCTGATGGAACAAGGATCATAGATAATTTATGGTGAATATTTAATCTCCTTCATTCATTTATTTCCACAGGTACGTTGGATATGGACCCCAACTGAACTCCAATAGAAACTTTCAGCAAATCTAAAGGTGACACGTATGTTGGATCACCAATATCGGACTCATTCTCTATTCAACCAAATAAAATTTTCCATCAAGCAGTGCCCGCGATGATCTGAGTCATTTATTTCAATATTCTTGATTAGATCTAGACTGTCCAAACAACAAGACACAGTACAAAAGGGACATTAACCTCAGAATATGTAAGAGCACATCAACAGTGCAAAGTTCTTTCACCAAGATAGAATAAGAATACAAATGGGAAGAGGATTCCAGAAATGGTTAGAGAAGTTCAAATCACATGAAACAAGGCCAGGAAGCTCAATAAGAAGAAAGCTAAGCTAGAAAAACTACATGAAGCTACAAAGAACAGAAGGAAGACTTCACAGAAGGTAGATCTACATAACTTAAACCTTGCCGGAATAACATAACCACGCAGAATGGGACTTCGCCACGATGAAGCTATATGACCATTGGAGGTGCCCCAACCATTAGAATGATGCCCCAGAACAGATAGAAAACATAGTTATGAGTGAATGGACCATTGAGACCGTGCCCTAATAGACTGATTCATATTGATTGAGGCATTCCTGCCCATTGGAGGAATCCATTATGACGCTTGTTTATTTAACCCGTTGGACACTGTGCCGTGACCACTTTCTACCACCCATGATTATCCAAGCTACCAGAGAATCGATTGTATATCGCGATGTGATTTCTAGACCTCGACATCCATTGGATTACCTCGCTTATCTATTCACCTACCCAATCTATTTGTCTACAAGTGTGGATGTCAAGTGAACGTAGCACGTTAGAGATATCTGATGGGGAGATCCTTACAAAGATAATGGATGATAGACAATTTTATATAGGAATACATGCATCGTTGATTGGGGGATTGCAAGCATCCCCTTCGATTGGACGTCATTCTAGCCATGCTAACCCTGCAACTGAGAAGAGAAGTAAGCATCACAATGATCTGGCTAATGCAAAGCATATCTCATTGGTCTTGCCAGATTACATACTCCCTTTGGCTGGCACAGTTAACCACGACAACATATCATGTGATTTTCAATATACATTGATCACTGCTTACATCTCGAAGGGGATACACATAGTTGGAACCTAGTTGGGACAGATCCTAGCTCTGAAGAACAACACATTTAATCTCAGTGACAGAAATAACTAAACCATGCTTGCACCCCATAGGTATTTGATGAAGACGACTAGGAAGAAGCTGCGCATAGTCTCCCAGCCATGGATCAAGGAGTTGGCGTAGTCCACGATACTAGTCGTCTTCATCAAATACCTATGGGGTGCAAGCATCCCCTTCGATTGGACGTCATTCTAGCCATGCTAACCCTGCAACTGAGAAGAGAAGTAAGCATCACAATGATCTGGCTAATGCAAAGCATATCTCATTGGTCTTGCCAGATTACATACTCCCTTTGGCTGGCACAGTTAACCACGACAACATATCATGTGATTTTCAATATACATTGATCACTGCTTACATCTCGAAGGGGATACACATAGTTGGAACCTAGTTGGGACAGATCCTAGCTCTGAAGAACAACACATTTAATCTCAGTGACAGAAATAACTAAACCATGCTTGCACCCCATAGGTATTTGATGAAGACGACTAGGAAGAAGCTGCGCATAGTCTCCCAGCCATGGATCAAGGAGTTGGCGTAGTCCACGATACTAAATGTAATAGAGATCCCTTACTTTGGCCAACATCAGGAGGTTAACGCTTGCGTTAAAATCCTCTTGTTGTGTTACCATGGAGGATATATGTGGCTCAATAAGCACATTACTGTGGATCTGACATTGATCCACTTGATTACAAGACTAAGCACACAGGGACCGAACCCTCAACATTTATACCTAGGGAAGACTTCAGATCGCTCCCTGGCACAACACATAAAGGAAGATTATGGTGATGTAGAAAAGGGAAAGTGAGGCTACAAGGTAGCCTCTATCCAAGATGGCATAGTGTGCCTTGATTTCCAACTTATAGCTGGAAATCTCATCAGAAAGAACCATCCAACACAGGTTAGTAGGTTCATAGTAGACCTTGTTGGGAAGTGTGTGGAGGGGATGCAAATGAATTGGGCGAGTTACCTCATCAACGAGCTCAAGAAATACTGTCGTGAAGCTCAGGATTAGGGGTATGAATTCCATTTCAGCTGGTTACTTGTATTAATTGCATTTGTCACTTGACAGATGCCGGAAGGAGCGACATTTCTAGAAGTTGAGCCATCGGAGCCATTGACCGTAAGGTTCTCCACCTTGTGGTATACGAACAACATGTCGAAGCAGTGGTAATCGAATGTTGTGTTCCATGCCTACTACCAACAACTGAAGCATGCTATTGAGGCATTCCCATGCATGACCCTGAACACATTACACCAGTATAGACCACTAGTGAAGTTTCACGCAGATCGACACTTTATCTATATCATTGCACTTATGGATGAGCGTAAGGAGGAGTTATAGTCCTATTACAAGTTGACCGACAAAGAAATGGAGGAGATCACCAAAGAATGGTCGACACAATTCCTTGTACCTATTGAATATGAAGGTCTCTCTGACGTAGAAATCATAGGAAGCCCCTTGGTCACCCGGGTCCAGCATGTTGGGTAGAGAAACGCGAAGAAAAAAAAGAAAAAGGTAGAATGCCAACATATAGAAATTGATGAGGAGGACAATGCCTCTGTAGAAGATGTATTTGGCTTGCAAGAAGGAGGAGGAGAAGACCAAGGTAATATATGATGCAGGAGCATCTCAAGCGAGCCAACGCGGAGATAATCAGACAGCTAAAAAAGCGCCCAACACAAATTTTGAAATATCTTGAACCGTTAATGAAACATCAAGTGGAAGCACACTTGTATAATGTAAATGGACCTTGAGCGATTTGCTCTCGTCCTTGGTAGGTAGAAGGCATTTATAGTAGTTAATGCAAGTAGGTAGAATTGAATGTGTAGATTAGACAGTTTTAGAGTGCAAGAGGGAAACTAGATATAGACACCCTCATTGTGTATTGTAACAATAGCATGATGATGAGAATAGAAGAGAAGCAGAGAGCTGTGTAGCATACTCCATGTACAGAAGTTTTGGATTAATACAAGAAAGCTGTGATTCAGACTCATGGTGTTCATATATTCTCTGTGTATGCATCTTTGAATGTTATGCTCATGAATGTTTTACTCTTTCTGTCATGCAATTGCTCTTATGCTATGTGTGGATGATTTCTTGTTGAATGTTTGAAATCTGAGAGGAAAGAGGAAAAGGAATGAGTTTCAATTGTTTCTCTATCTGAGAAAGAGTTCCTGCAAGGAGTGTCGTTGAATTGTCCGCAAGGAGTGCGTCGACAAGGTGTTCAGAGGTTTGTCTCTAGAAGCTCAGGAGAGAAAGATTTTGTTCTCATTTCCACAGAAGTGCAGTTGGGCATAGGAGCCGTGCAAGGAGTGCGCAGGCTGAGTGAAGCCTCAGGGTTGTGAACCTGAGTGAAGTATTTAGGGACTTCTGCTGTAGGTGTGCGCAGAGTCGAAGGATTTCAACACTTGGAAGTGCTTGAAAGTCTGCCGCAAGGAGTGCGTGCAAGGGTTTTTCTGGAAGACTCAAAGTTGGGAAATTTCATAAGGATTTGAACCTTCGAAGGAGTCGAAGGAAGGCATAGTGACGTCAAACCACAGGAGGATGAGTTCTCAAAGAAAGAATGGACGGTCAAAATTCTTTGTAGAGAATTTGCGAATTTCCGTGAGCCGTCAGATCTCACGGAGGGAAAGGGAGTTACCGTGAGTATTCATAAAGGTTCCAAGCTCAAGAGGAGTAGGACCATAGATTCAAGGCATAAGGGCCATTGGATTTACACATGGGTTTCTATATCAGGTTTTCATGGATTGAAGTCCCGTAAAATTTGCAACGGAAATCGCGAAATCATGAAACGTGAAGTCCTGAAAAGCTAAAAGGATTTGTGTGGGCCACAGAGGAGTCAGCGAGTGGACAGGTGGCGCACTATTGACATGGAGTCAAACTCCATTGATCATTTCGAAGTTTTAGGGAGTGAAGTTCTGAATTCTTTTCATTAGGATTTGCGATATCACGAAGTCCGAAGTCCTAATGGAGTAAAGGGGCGTTAAAAAGTCAAAGCTCGTGAGTGTATCGGAGTTTCGAAACATCGGGTTTCAGGAATCGTGGGAAAAATTTGTTGGACACCGCGACCGCCAAAATCGTGATAAGGAAAAGCCCAAAAGGGAAGAGGATGGGTCAGCGTTGACGGTTTTCGGGTTTCGGATATCTGAAAGCCAAGCACGTGACCAACGGATTCGCAAAAGTGCGAAGTCCGATTTCCCGAAGCAAAAGGGGGAATTATTGAAATTAACTGTGGGTGCAGATTTCCCAAAAGGGAAATAGAAGAGCCATTCAAAATCTCTTCGGGCCAGTGGGAAGGGAAAGATCCTATGCTGACGTGGACCTTCCGACCTGCGGATTGTGGAGGGAGCGTGCGTCATCATTTCTGGTATCAGAGCATAGAAAGGTTCTTTGCTTTCTGTAGCAGAGAAGAAAAGAGAATTCACCATGCCACCAAGGAGAAGGGACAAGAAAACACCCGATTCACCAGAGGATAGGGAAATACTGAGAAGAAGAGGTAGGCAGATGAATGATCCAACCATGGAGAAAGAAATGCGTGATCTATGAGCTAGACTCGAAGACATGGAGACAACACAGAGACATACAGTAAGTTTTGGGGATCTAAGTGATTTCGAAAGTGAAATTGAGGCTGAACATGAAGAAGAAGTTGCAGCCGAAGATGCAACAAACGAACGTTTGATCAGAGCTATTGCAAGAATGGGTGCAAGAGAGAAGATGGACATTTCAGTTTATGAGGGAAACTTGGATGCAGAGGAGCTTCTAGATTGGATTAGAGCTCTAGACACATACTTTGACTATGAAGATGTCGAGGAAGACAAAAAAGTCAAGCATGTTGTCACAAGATTGAAAGGACATGCAACATTGTGGTGGGATGAACTACAAGCTGATAGACGCTGCAAAGTCAAGCAGAAGATCAAAAGCTGGGATAGAATGATCGCGAAGATGAAGGCGAAATTCATCCCTAGGGATTATCAAATTACTCTGTTCGGGGGGATGCAAAACCTAAGACAGAAGCTGATGACAGTGAAAGAATACACTGAAGAATTATACAAGCTGAACATTAGGGCAGGTCATCGGGAGAGCGATGATGAGAAAGTTGCTAGATACATGAATGGCTTGAGATACGATATTCAGGATGAGATGAGCATGGTAACCATATGAATGGTGGAAGATGCTTATCAGATGGCTCTAAAATCTAAAGAGAAGCTGAGCCGAAAGAAAGGTCAAAGAGGCCGAGGCAGAAGTCATCCCAGAGGCAAATCAGTTGCCCAGGACAAATATCTGAAGCCCAAGGAGGAATAGAAGAAACCTCAGACTCGAACTGAGAGAGGTGGAACCTCACAGCGAGGGCAATATGCTGAACAGAGAGTGTAGCATACTGAACAGAGAGGAGATTATGCTGAAAATAACACTTTTCCTCATACTAGAGGTAGAGGAAGAGGAAGAGGTGGAGCAATAACATGCTTCACATGTGGAAAGAATGGGCACAAGTCTTATGAGTGTCTAGATAAAAAGGAGGAAAGTGGAGAAGCTCACATCGCTGAGGCACAGATGCAAGATGTTGAGGCAGAGGATGCTGAAGGAGGAAGATCGCTGATGATGCGAAAAGTCCTTTTGACACCAAAGAAGGAGGTGGAGAGTTCAGTCCAAAGGACCAGACTTTTTCGGACTGCATGCAAAACCAAGGACAGGGTATGCAAGGTCATTGTGGACAGTGGTAGAACGGATAATCTTGTTTCTACGGAGATGGTAGAAAAGAAGGAGCTAGAGACGATTGATCATCCAAGCCCATACAGAGTTTTGTGGCTACAAAAAGGACATCAGGTAACTGTCACTAAACAGTGTTTAGTTGAATTTAAGATAGGAGGATATAATGATAAGATATTATGTGATGTCATTCCTATGGAAGTTTGTCATCTATTGCTGGGTAGACTGTGGATGTTTGTCATCTATCGATGCATCTATTGATGGGAGAATGAACACATACACCCTAGAGAAGAATGGGAGGACTCACATGTTGCTTCCAATCAAGGATAAGGAGGTGAAGCTGGAAGTAAGCAACACTGTACTTCTCATGAGTGGGAAGGAACTTCTTACAAAGGTTAATAAGAAGGAGGAACCACAGTTCATTTTGGTCAGAAAAGCGAAGATTATTTTGACCAGCAAAAGGGTGGATGATTTACCAGAGGAAGTTTAGGAACTGCTAGAAGAGTTCGCTGACATAGTAGTGGACGAACTACCTCGTTCGTTGCCACCAATTAGAAGTGTGAGTCATCATATTGATCTCATACCAGGAGCTATTTTACCAAACAAGGCCGCATACAGATTGACGCCGCAAGAGAATGAAGAGGTTAAGAGGCAAGTCCAGGATTTGTTGGACAAAGGTTTGGTGAGAGAAAGCTTGAGTCCATGTGCTGTTCCAACAGTACTCAGTCTGAAGAAAGACGGAGGCTGGAGGATGTGTACTGACTTGAGGGTGATCAACAAGATAACCATCAGGTACAAATTTTCATTGCCAAGGATGGATGATCTGATGGATTGCTTGAGTGGAGCAAAGTATTTTTCAAAGATTGATTTGAAAAATGGTTATCATCAAATTTGCATGAGAGAGGGTGATGAGTGGAAGACATCATTCAAAACCAACGAGGGGTTGTATGAATGGCTTGTTATGCCATTTGTCTTAACAAATGCATCGAGTACCTTCATGAGGTTGATGAACGAAGTCCTAAGGGAGTTCATCGGAAAATTTGTTATCGTGTATTTGGATGACATACTGGTTTTCAGTAAAACAGTGGCAGAGCATCTGAAGCATTTGGCTACAGTGATGCAGAGATTGCAGCAGGAGAAGCTGTTGATAAACATGAAAAAATCCTCATTCATGAAGACAGAGCTCATTTACTTGGGATTTTTTTATTTCTGCAGATGAGTTGAGGATGGAACCGGATAAGGTGGAGGTAATCAAGAATTGGCCATCACCGAAGAATATCTTTGAGGTGAGAAGTTTTCACGGATTGGCTAGTTTCTACTGAAAATTGATTAAGAATTTCAGTGGAATTAGTGCATCGATGATGGATACAGTGAGGAAAAGACACAAGTATTTTCACTGGACAGAAGAGGTTGAGAAAAGTTTTAATCTATTGAAGAGGAAGATTACGGAACAACCAATTTTGGTGTTACCGAATTTCCAAAGGACATTTCAAGTGAAATGCGATGCAAGTGGATTTGTAAATGGGGCAGTATTGAGTCAGGAAGATAGGCCGATATCATACTTTAGCGAGAAGCTGAATGAAGCAAAAGTGAAGTACTCCACTTATGACAAGGAGTTTTATGTTATTATCCATGCATTGAAGAAATGGAGACATTACTTGATCCCGAAAGAGTTTTTCTTATATAGTGACAATCATGCATTGCAGTTTGTGACTCAACAGGAAAAGTTGAATCAAAGACATGTCAAATGGGTTGAGTACATGCATAATTTTACTTTTGTGATTAAACATATTTCGGGCATTGCTAACAAGGTTGCTGATGCTTTGAGCAAGAAGTGTCTAGTGTTGCAGGAGTTTAGAGTCAGAACGTTGGGTTTTGATGATCTCAGGAACATGTACGCCGATGATTAGGATTTTAAGGAGGCATATGAAGAAGCTGAGAATCTGATTCTCAGAGAAAGAAGCCAATGGGTAGAATACATGATCCAAGAAGGATTACTGTTTAAAGGTAATCAACTGTGTATTCCAAAATTCTCCATGAGGGAGAATTTGCTGAAGGAGAAGCATAGTGGAGGATTGGCAGGGCACTTTGGTCACGACAAGACGTTCACAAAGTTGAATGAGTCATATTTTTGTCCAGGAATGCGAGAATATGTCAAGAGATTTGTGGACAGATGTATAATTTGCCAGCATTCAAAGGGAAGAAGACGAAATGCAGGGTTTTATCAACCATTTCCCATACCAGAAA
The DNA here is from genome assembly GCA_032191745.1 of Picea mariana. Classification (NCBI taxonomy): domain Eukaryota; kingdom Viridiplantae; phylum Streptophyta; class Pinopsida; order Pinales; family Pinaceae; genus Picea; species Picea mariana. Next base: position 67,907 of record JASDQU010502077.1, on the reverse strand, counting down.
GGTCATGGGATGCAATCAGCATGGATTTTGTATTGGGGTTGCCAAGAACACAAAGAGGATTTGACTCAATCTTTGTGGTGGTGGATAGATTTTCCAAGATGGCACACTTCATTCCATGTCAGAAGACCAGTGACACAACTCACATTGCAAATCTGTTTTTCAAAGAAGTCATTCGACTTCATGGCTTACCAAGGGGTATAGCTTTAGATCGAGACACCAAGTGCATAGGGAACTTTTGGAAGACCTTATGGAAGAAGCTGGGAACTAACTTGTCATTTAGTTCAGCTTATCATCCTCAGACGGATGGACAGATAGAAGTGGTAAACAAAAGTTTGGGAGACCTGCTGAGAAGCTTGGTGACAGAACACCACAACCAGTGGGACAACATATTACCACAGGCAGAATTTGCTTATAATGACTTGGTTAAAAGAAGCACAGGGTAGATTCCATTTCAAATTGTCTATGGCATGCAGCCGAGGGGAATTTCTGAATTGAGAGATTCAGGACAAATTTCAACTAGGAGTGCTAGTGCAGAATATTTCGCTGAGGCGATGAGGGAACTTCACATCCAAGTGAGGCAGCGACTACAAAATTTGAGCCAAGAATATAAGTGCAGAGCCAATCAACACAAGAGACAACTTCAGTTTGAGGTTGGTGACTTGATTCTAGCACATTTGAGAAAAGAAAGGTTCCCAAGAAGAACATATAATAAGCTAAAGATGAAGAAAATCAAACCATGTAAGGTCTTGAAGAAATTTGGGGCGAATGCTTACGAGATTGAATTACCCGATGGGATCGGAATTTCTTCGATAGTCAATATCTCAGATTTGTACCCATATAAGGCCGAGGAAGTAGAGACAGGAGACGAGCAACCAGTGATCTAGTGGAAAAAGTAGATTCCAGTTGCAGATAAGCCACAGATAGAGTGCATACTGGACAAGAGGGTCAGTAAAAAGACCAGGCGAAAGCAATACTTTGAATATTTGGTCAAGTGGAAGGGCCATCCAATTGAAGATGCCAGCTGGGAGAATGAAGCAGAGATACAAAGGCATGGATAGACCATGCGCTAGCTCATGGACAGGAGCCCATGAAAGTTTTCAAGCGAGGGAGTATGATGCAGGAGCATCTCAAGCGAGCCAGCGCGGAGATAGTCAGACAGCTAGAAAAGCGCCCAACAAAAATTTTGAAATATCTTGAACCGTTAATGAAACATCAAGTGGAAGCGCACTTGTATAATGTAAACAGACCTTGAGTGATTTTCTCTCATCCTTAGTAGGTAGAAGGCATTTATAGTAGTTAATGCAAGTAGGTAGAATTGAATGTGTAGATTAGACAGTTTTAGAGCGCAAGAGGGAAACGGGATATAGACACCCTCATTGTGTATTGTAACATTAGCATGATGATGAGCATAGAAGAGAAGCAGAGAGTTGTGTAGCAGACTCCATGTACAAAAGTTCTGGGTTAATACAAGAAAGTTGTGATTCAGACTCATGGTGTTCATATATTCTCTGTGTATGCATCTTTGAATGTTATGCTCATGAATGTTTTACTCTTTCTGTCATGCAATTGCTCTTATGATATGTGTGGATGATTTCTTGTTGAATGTTTGAAATCTGAGAGGAAAGAAGAAAAGGAATGAGTTTCAATTGTTTCTCTATCTGAGCAAGAGTTCCTGCAAGGAGTGCAGTTGAATTGTCCGCAAGGAGTGCGTCGACAAGGTGTTCAGAGGTTTGTCTCTGGAAGCTCAGGAGAGAAATATTTTGTTCTCATTTCCACAAAAGTGTAGTTGGGAACAGGAGCCATGCAAGGAGTGCACAGGCCGAGTGAAGCGTCAGGGTTGTGAACCTGAGTGAAGTATTTAGAGACTACTGCTGCAGGTGTGCACAGAGTCGAAGGATTTCAACACTTGGAAGTGCTTGAAAGTCTGTCGCAAGGAGTGTGTGCAAGGGTTTTTCTGTAAGACTCAGAGTTGGGAAAGTTCAGAAGGATTTGAACCTTCGAAGGATTCAAAGGAAGGCATAGCAACATCGGACCATAGGAGGACGAGTTCTCAAAGAAAGAACGGACGGTCGGAATTCTCTGTAGAGAATTCGTGAATTTTCGTGAGCCGTCAGATCTCACGGAGGGCAAGGGAGTTACCACCAATATTCCTAAAGGTTCCAAGCTCAGGAGGAGTAGGACTATAGATTCAAGCCATAAGGGCTATTGGATTTACACGTGGGTTTCTATATCGGGTTTTCGTGGATTGAAGTCATGTAAACTTTGCAATGGAAATCGCGAAATCATGAAACGTGAAGTCCCGAAAAGCTAAAAGGATTTGTGTGGGCCACAGAGGAGTCAGTGAGTGGACAGGTGGTGCACTATTGACATGGAGTCAAACTCCATTGATCGTTTCGGAGTTTCAGAGAGTGAAGTTCCAAATTCTTTGCATTAGGATTCACGATATCGCGAACTCCAAAGTCCCGACAGAGTAAAGGGGTGTTGAAAAGTTAAAGCTCATGAGTGTATCGGAGTTTCAGAACATCATGTTTCGGGAATCGTAGGAACAATTTGTTGGACACCACGACCACCGAAATTGCGATAAGGAAAAGCCTGAAAGGGAAGAGGACGGGTCAACGTTGACGGTTTTTGGGTTTCGAAGATCTGAAAGCCAAGCGCGTGACCAACAGATTCATGAAAGTGCGAAGTCCGATTACTCGAAGCAAAAGGGGGAATTCTTGAAATTGACTGTGGGTGCAGATTTCCCGAAAGGGAAGTAGTAGAGCCATTATGAAGCTCTTCGGGCCAGTGGAAAGGGAAAGATCCTGTGTTGATGTAGACCTTTCGACCTACGGGTTGTGGAGGGAGCGTGCATCATCAATATACAAGGAGGAGGGGATGATGGAGAAACACAAGAAGAAGTCAAATCTACATCACTGAAGGACCCCCCTACCAAGGCATAAACATCAAATAAAAGGAAGGTTTCCTCATAGAAACCTTTGGCAATAAAGAAGACATGCTCCAGTAAGCCCAAGATGAAGGCCACACTCACAGAGGATGACATAGATCTAATCATCGTAGTTGTGGAGGATGCCTTAGAGGATATCTTGCAACGATATGTAGCAAAGCAGGAGACACTGTATGAAAGAATCAAGAAGGAGCTGAAGGAGATACATCAAGTCATCCATTCGAGCTGTGCAGTACCTATTGCGCCTTCTTCTTTGAAGATTGCATAATTGGGGGATGAGCCCACCCAATTACGGAGACTAGTAGATGCAACAGAGTCTTAGCTTGAGCAAGTCTAAGAAGAAAAGGAAAAACATACATAAGTCTTGAAGCAAGAAAAGGAGGAGGTCTTAGAGAAACTACGAGTTGTTCAGTCTTGTGCAACCGCCTATGAGAAGGAGAAAGATGAAATTCGGGCGATGTTTGAGGAGGAGAATGCAAAGATACTGAAAGAAAAATACAAGCTGCTTGTAGAGAAGACCATGGTCAGAGAAGTGGTGACTAAAGCACTTCGCTCTGTGCCAGTATTGGCATAGGAAGAACAAGAGTCAGTCGAGATTCAAGTGGGGAAGTTTGCTGAGGCCATTCAGTATCTTAAGGCATGGGTAACATAGTTGGAGCTTCAAGAATTACCTAGCACTCTGCAGGAAGTGCGCGACCAAAGGGAGGAATCTGCTAAGAGCACAGTTGGAAGGATCAAGGTCCTCGCCTTAGAATGTAAGCAGTTGAGTGATCAAAGTGCGCAAATATATGAATGCCTCGTAGAATATCCAGAGTTGAGGAAACTAGAAGCGCAGCTCCAGAGGGCACAACAACAAGCATCCACCATGTAGACACAAATGAAGCTACTCACTACATTCGAGCGAATGAAGAGATCACAGGAGTGGTGTGCAGTCCAACAATAGATTACTACCATCCAAAGAACAGTCATGGAAGTTGCACAGAGACTACAATCGGTGTAGGATGAAGGCTGCATGATTTTTGAAGAGATTGAAGGACAAGGATCCAAACTATACCAAGTGGTTACAACAGTGGAACAATGCTTGGAAGGGCCTGTTACAGATAAAATGATCCAGGAGTTTGTCGAGCAGGAGGCTTTGGCAAAGCAACAAGTCAAGGAAGCGTGAGGTAAGATCAATTTCTTTGAAGAAGCATTGCCCATATCTAAGTGACTTAGGACGAGTCATAGGTGAGTGTTGGGGGCCTAATGGCCCTTGATAAATTTTTGAGGAAACATTGGTCGTGTTTGACCACTTTTGGGACTTCGACAGGCTGGTCGAAGATGGAGCACCTAGGCGGAGCTAAGATCACGTGATCTCACTTGTTTTGCGGGCTTGCGGACCCAACAAAGGGTTTACTAGGGTTTATGTAATGGGTTATGGGATGTTGTCCCATGGTTTTACCCATGATTAGGCCTTTTTGTAAATGTATAAATAAGTAGCTAAGCAATGTAAGAAGGAGCTGGTTGTCTATGTGCACAATATGTTGTAAGTGTTAATGTTGGCTTAGTGGAAGTGTTATAGCAAGATTTGACTCACCATTTCTATCTTTCATAGAGGGCCTTTTTCCATTTCCCTATGCAGACTTGTCATCCCTTTTTGATGAATCCAGAGCCAAAAATATACTTTTTTCCACATATACG
>JASDQU010502077.1:32654-49081 GCA_032191745.1 Picea mariana | reverse complement strand
ACCAATGAAAAACTACATTGAAGATTGGTTTTAAAAGGAAATTGATAAATTAACCAAAGAAAGACAAGAAGCAACTGTTGAGACAGTTCCTATAACCATGAATGAGGAAAATAATAGGAAAACAAAAATCAAGTGAACAAGAGAGAGACAATCATAGTAAGTTTATGCTGATCACATCTTGATTTCTTTATCATTTTTTCAGCCAGTTACTCCACTTCTTTGACTATAAATATTTAACTAAAATATGGTAACTCCTTCTTGTCTTCTTTCCAGGTTTTCCTACCCTGTCATAGCCCACTATCTTATTTACACAACTTACTTCTTGTTTATATTTTATTTATGGTCCGTAAGAGCTCCAATCCCATTCCTAAGGACAAACACATTTAAATTTTAAAGCTTTGTAACAGATTCTATATTTTTCATAAATCCCAAGAGAAATATTTCGTGATCAGTTTTGATGGTGTTTTATAACTATGAGTTTTGAGTATAAAATATTTGAGATTGATATATCATTTTATTTATTTGATATCCACATGTGTTTACTCTATTAAAGTTATCTTATACGTTCAAACAATCTTCTTTTATTTTATGTGATTAGAAATATTTAGTTTAACTATGATGGATGTGAGGAAATTTTATTATTCTTTTTTAATATGTGATGTGTGAGGTTCCTGGTCATCTCTTAGGAACTCTCCTTAAAAAAAATATTTTATTTATTTTACTGCAATCTTTATATTTCTTTGAATATCATGACAGACTTTATCAAAGTCCTATATTATTTTGAAAATATAGAATTCCAAGAAAATATTGAAACAAAGAGGAGTACCGCCTATATAAAAATGCAAGGGGATTTGTATCACCGTGAGGTTTCCATTTCGGTCCTAACAGATTTAAGCATCAACATTAGGGTCATCCCCATGAGTCACCTAGTAGACGTCCCATGAGGCACCCCCACAGGTTGAATAGATCTTGTCATGTGAGTCCCCAATGAACATATCACATGTGTCACATGAAACACTACCATAAGTTAAGGTTGATGTATGTTTCAGGTTGGAGAGGCTGAGAAAAGTATAAAAGAAGTTCAACAATGATAAGGTACAACAGATCTATCTACATGTTAAAAAAGGTATGTCATATTCTTATGTGTAGTTGGATATTGTTTTCTACATGAGATATGGTTATGGGATATTGAGGATTTTCCCCAGAGAGGTTGTTAGTTGTATCACACATATGTATGAGATATATCTACAATAATATAGTGCTGGTATGTCTAGTATTTATCCTTGGTGCACCTTATTGATTTGAGTTGTAACACACCCACGATGGGGCATACAATTTTTTTCTTTTCTTAAAGGACAGATTCTCTATTCATGTTTTCCAATTTGGAAAGTCGGGGAACCAGTCCAACCTTCCGGTCAAGGATCACCGATTATGAAGCCAAATGAATCTCTGAGACCCTAATGGTCTCTCTCCGTAATTAAATGAAGACCCTTCCGACATCCAGGTGTAGGTCTAATGGTACACACAACCTTCCCCTTCGCGCCTACGAAATCTCAGAGTATAAGCGCTAGCTCCTTTTTTGATAATCCTCTTCCTTGATAAGACCTTGGGTGATGGCCTTACACAACCACACAATTGGGGGAACAACCAAGGGTGGTTTGAAGCCAAACTATTTTTTTTCCCTCAATTCACCTTGATCCTACACGTGTCCTTTCTCCAAAACCATGGTCTGGATTGCAACCCACCCTCAAATTTTAGAGTTCATGCAACTTCAGTCCCCACAATGTGACAAGACCATTGATCTCATTGACCTTGATGATGCTTCTGAATTGACGGCTCAGATCCATCCTTTTCGAATCTATGGATCAGATCTAACCTTTCTAAATCAATGATTGTGATTCATTTCGTGATTCGGGTTTCAGGAGTTTCAACTCTCAACTCTTGCTTCTTCCTCAATATCTATATTCTAGAGTGGAAGATATGCTAACACCTATCACTACAAATTTGTGGCTATGACTTCCTAGGTGAGTCCAACCTTGGGGAGTTTGAGTTCTCAAACTCTCATGATTTCCTTCGGAGAGATTTCTCCAAAACGATAGATCGTCTGCCCCACGTCATCCTCAATCAATGGTTCTGCTCTTGCTTTGGGACTTTTGCCTCTTCAACCAGATGAACAATCCTTCAATGCCCTCCTTGAACAACGATCGAGATCTTTTCCGGGTCTTCGGACCTTTTCCTCCTCTCTTTTCTTCTGGAGTTCTAGATCTGGCACCGCATGTCCACCTTCACATCGACAACTCTCATCGCTTCAGATTTCTGGACTTTAGAAATCTCAAATATCAACTCTCTCTTTTCCCCAATGGGTTTTATCCAAAATTGATAATCCACTGATGCGTGTCCCTCTCGCATCAATGACTACGATCCCTTCGCGTCTTTGGATTTCAGATTTCTCAGTTCTCAACTTTCACTCCCCCTCGACGTATGTGGATTGCTGCCATGTTTCCTCTCAAATCAGATGGTTGATAGTTACTTTGGGTCTTTACCTAAAATCCATATATTTATACCACATCCCCTTTAATCTTGTGCCTATGAATTACTTCAGGACTTTACCCAGAGTCCATAGATTTACGCCATTTCTCTTCTGGATCAGACGATCTAGATTCACTTTGGGTCTTCGAGGTTCAATAGTCTCAATTCTCAACCAAAACCCCAGTACAATTCACCCAGAGCTCATGATCTATTAATGTGTGTCCTCTTTAAATCAACGACCCTTTTCTCCTTCGGGATTTCGGCCTTCAAATATCTCAGATGTTAGTTTTCCTCACTCTTTGTTTCTCCTAGAACAATTTTACCCGGAGTCCACAATATGATGACGTGTGTCTTACTCCTCACTCTCTTTTTCTCCTGGAACAATTTTACATCTTGACAACCTTTTGACTCAGCTAAAGTTAGGGACAAAGGTTACCCTCCTTCTCCTAGCACATGAATATTTAGGGACGAAGGTTACTCTCCTTCTCCCGACTCAATCATAGATAGGGATGAAGGTTACTCTCCTTTTCTTGAGTCAGTCTCTATTTCATGCAATTGGATTATACTCTTTCTCACAGTTCTCCCTCAAAACCAAGAGATCAGTTTATCATCTCTGCACTTTTCACAAATATTTCCCTTTCACCTGTATCATAGGTATACATAAATTCATGAGACATCATAAATTTTAAATTCAAAAATTTTCTTGTAAATATGTCATCCACAGATTTCCAAATTCCACATTTTGTTTTCATATTTGTTTCACATAGGAAACAGATTCATAATTATGGTACTTTCCTTCCCATAGTGGTTTGGATCAATAGGCAATTGGTCTTACTTATGGCTTACAATGCTACCATATTCAAGACTCCTTTGCTTCCTACACTTTCAACTTCAATCAACCAAATAAATTGTTAGTTTCTCATGCTCATTTATTTTTATTGCACCTTTATAACATCATCACAACCAATTTCAGAATTGTGCATACTATCAATCAAATTCACTTTCTCAAAAATGAAATACCATTCCTTACAGTTTGGCTCAGTAGGCATTTGGTCTTCCTTATGGGCTTACAATACTGCAATATCCAAGACCCATTTCCTCCTGCAATTTCAACATTCCTCAACCAAACAAATTGTTAGTTTTCATGCACCTTACCTTTTCAAAATCAAGCATACTAATAGTCCAAGTCATTTTCATCTATTCAAGGATACAAATAAAAATGATACATCATCCCTTACCTATGCCTCATTTCATCCTACCAAATTTTTCAGAATGTAATTCAGATATCAACTGACTTTAATGAATGTGCCAACATTCGTGGCCACATTCATACCCAATGTACCCTTGCATTGATTTTAAGTCTCCCACACTTTACGATAGGTATTTTTCCATAGTGTGTTGGAGCTTAGCCAAGATTTTCACCATATGGCTTATTCATTTTCATTCATTCTTACAGCAGGACCATACTTCCTGCCATAGGCCGATCAAGATCCCAAAATGACACACATGAAACTCAAAAGTTTCACATGAATTCCTTTAAGCATTCCTCCTTCATTAATAACTAGGGTTCCAACACTCATGGCCACCCAAATTTGGTTTTCTCTAACACCTATACAATGTAAGTATAAATGTTGGAAGGTCCTCCTTCCTCAATGGGAAATCCATTGTTTTCCCTTTATGCAAACATGCATTTCCTTGAAGCAATTTCATGCAATGTGCTATCTATGAGAAATTTTTGTTTCCAATCGTTCCTTGATTAGTCCATGTATTCAAGACATATCAGTTCATGAATTCTTCAAAGGATTACAATCAGTATTTACTACCAGAGGTTCAAAACTCCATCATTCATGTTCTCCTTCCTGAATAATACCCTACTTGGGTATCCAAGGTATACAACTTCCTTTCAATGTTCCATACATTAAATTAAGACCGTAAAACATTTCAGAAGGGATTCTTACCCAATCCTTTCATACCTTGTGCTAGATAGGCATGAACATTTTTATACGGGTTTTGGCTATTAGCACCCCCTCTAATATTATCCCATCAGTGGTTCTCCATGGGGAATTTTAAAGTCCCTTCAACAATATTTCAACAGGAACCTTCTCATATTCATCCTTTGATTGCGATTTTTCATTATTGGCAATTGTCTTTCTCAATAGTTCCAATCTATTTCTTTCTACATATGACATACATCATAAACACATTAGTCGTCATGTAAATTAAAAATGCAAGTACCATAGCATTTAAATTAATAAAACATTTTCATACATGTCCTATCACATCTGTATGCACTTCATCACATTATCCTTATTGTTTTCATGAGTGCAATACTGACATTTCTCATTGTTTCTGTAGTAATACAATCCTCATCACTATGGTGTCAAAACATTTACTTTCATCAGCATACTAGCTTTCTCATCCTAGGGAAAAACATAATACACAACAAGAAAAGAATTGAGGCTCTCCCATTCTTCAAATTCTTTCTACATCTCCTGGGACTTTTTAGCTCAATTGAGTTATTTCTAAGGCCTCACTGTCTTTTCTCTACTTTTGCAATTTACTCCCTGTTGGGATCTTCCTTCTCTTTTCCTTGAGTAGCCTTGGTTAGGACTCACCCTAACCTTTTTGGAATACAACAACATTCTTTAATATAAAACCTTTTTGTTTATAATGGGTCACGAACCTGTGCATCCTGCACATTACCATTCAGTTATCAGAATGGTCAATATTCATTTATTAGTCTTCTATTCCTTATATGATGTTTTTTTTTTTCAAAATATAATCTGAGATTCTGGTACACACACACACACACACACACACACACACACACACATAAGCTTGTGGCTCACTTCTTAATTCTCAACAGTCATTAAGGTTGTGACTTTGTTTTCCTGACAGAGTCTTCACACAGTTCTTCCTCATTGCATATCCATCACTATTTGTGATGAACTCAACCTTGAGTTAGCTTCTGCATTTTACCAAATATCCCATAAGGAATATAAACATGCATCTTTGTCATGTACCCAAATTATGTATCCATACATATTCTGATTTTGTTAAATTACATCATACATGTGCATCACTTTCACGTTTAATATCATTCATACCTAACTGGTATTGATATCATGCTTCATATTAAGAAGCTTCACAATGCATTAAACCCATTCACTCAAGAATAATTAAACATAGCTAAGTATCCATCATGCTATCTTACTGCTTACACCTTTTCCATGTCATTCACACACACAGACATATCGGGCTTCTATATCCTTTTCCCAAGGATATTCCAAGCATACTTATGATCATGTATACATATTCGTGTATATGTAAGTGTGTCTATTGCACATTTTTACCTAATGCATTCACTTGATAGTTTAATTTCATCATTAGTGTCCTTTAGTTTGAGATTTCCGTCACTTACAGGACTAATCTCACAATCATATCTCGTATTGATGTTGTCTTCTCTCAAGGAAATAACCAACTTGGGCCACTTTCCTCTTTATGTGACAACATCTAGCAAGAAAACCTTCTTTCCTCAATTTCCATAGGGTTTTACCCATCTCACTTTTCTATGGTCATGAGGAGTTATATAATCTGATTTTAATATAAAGGAATAACTATAACTTCCAGGGATCCTACCTGATCCTATCAGATTCCTTTAAGCCCACAAAACTATTAACCATTATATAATCCACCATCATCAGTGGATAAAGTTCCAACTTCCCATGCTTAGAAGTAGTGTTACGAACACTAGGTCATCTGTCCTTCGGGCTTCAACTGCTCTTGATAGAACCCTACCACCTTCAGCTATCTACATTCAAGTCTTATTATAAATCTTAATTAGCATATCCCTACTCTGGTAAGAGTAGTTATCACTTTGAAAAAGGGATAAAGAAATTCTTTTGCTGAAATTCAACAAGAATTCCCAAAATGATAGGTTCAATCTGCATTCCTTCTCCTCAAGGAGAAAATGAAGATAACAATACCTTATTACGCAACTCATACATGATCCCAAGAAATCCAAGTGTTGTAACCATGATATGATACCAATTTGTAACACACCCACGACGGGGCATACAAATTTTCGCTTTTCTTAAAGGATAGATTCTCCATTCATGGTTTCTAATTTGGAAAGTCGGGGAACTAGTCCAACCTCTTGGTCAAGGATATCTGATTCTGAAGCCAAATGACTCTCTGAGACTCTGATGGTCTCACTCTGTAATTAAACACATACCCTTTAGACATCAGGGTGTAGGTCTAATGGTACCTGTGACCTTCCCCTTCGCTCCTACGAAATCTCAGAGTATGGGCACTAACTCCTTTTTTGATAAGCCCCTTCTTTGATATGAACTTTGGTGATGGAATTACTCAACCACACGATTCTGGGAACGACTGAGGGTGGTTTGAAACTAAACTAATTTTCACCCCGCAATTCACCTTGATCCTACACAAGTACTTTCTCCAAAATCATGGTTTGGATTGCAGCTCGCCCTCAACTTTTAGAGTTTGTGCACCTTTGGTCCTTGCAATGTGACAGGACCATCGATATCATAGACCTTGATGGTGCTTCTGAACTAATGACTCAGATCCATCCTTTATGAATATACGAATCAGATATAACATTTCTAAATCAATGGTTGTGATTCATTTCATGATTTGAGTTTCGAGAGTTTCAACTCTCAACCCTTGCTTCTTCCTCAGTAGCTATCTTCCAGAGTGGAATATCTGCTGACACATATCTCTACAGATGTGTGGCTACAATTTCCTTCGTGAGTCTGGCCTTCTGGAGTTTCAGTTCTCAAACTCTCATTTCTTCTGGAGATATTTATCCGAAACGATAGATCATATGTCGTGTGTCCTCCTCAATCGACGGTTCTGCTTTTGCTTCAGAACTTTGGCCTCCTCAACTAGATCAATAGTACTTGACCTCCCTCCTCAATCAATGATCGATATATTCTCTGGGTCTTCAAACCTCTTCCTCCTCTCTTTTCTTCTGGAGTTATATATTTGGCACTGCATGTCCACCTTCACATCAATGACTCTCATTGCTTTGGATTTCCGGACTTTGAAAATCTCAAATCTCAACTCTCACTTTTCCCCAATGGATTTTATCCATAATTGATAATTCACTAATGCGTGTCCTTCTCATATCAACGACTGCGATCCCTTCATGTCTTTGAAATTCGTATTTCTCAATTCTCAACTTTCACTCCCCCTCAACATATGTGGATTGCTGCCACGTGTCCTCTCGAATTGGATGATTGATAGTTACTTCATGTCTTTACCCAAAATTACAGATTTATGCCACGCCCCCCTTAATGTGGTGGCTATGAATTACTTTGAGACTTTACTCAGAGTTCATAGATTTATGCCACATCCCCCTTAATGTGGTGGCTATGAATTACTTTGAGACTTTACTCATAGTTCATAGATTTATGCCACGTTTCTTTTGGATCAGAGGGTCCAGATTCACTTCATGTCTTTGGGGTTTGACAGTCTCAATTCTCAACTAAAACCTCGGTGCGATTCAGTTGGAGATCTCTATCTATTAATGCATGTCCTCTTTAAATCAATGACCCTTGTTACCTTCGGGACTGCAGCCTTCAGAGATCTCAGATATTAGTTTTCCTCATTCTCTGTTTCTCCCGGAACAATTTTACCTAGAGTCTGTGATCTAATGATGTGTGTCCTCTTGTAGATCAACGACTCTTGGCTGCTTTGGCTATTTGGGCTTCAGATATTTGAAACTCTCCTCCTTTGTGTTCTCTTAGAGTGCTTCAACCCAAAGTTCACAATTTGTCTCCATGTGCCCTTCTGGATCTACGTCTAGATTCTCTTCGGCTTTCTGGCTCTTCGGCTTTTAGGGCTTCAAGAGTTTTTATTTCTCCTCACTTGGAAACCTCCGAAGTATTTTTTCCCGAAGTCTCTGATCTATCGACACATATCTCCTGCTGGTCGACAGACAATATATACTTTATATTTTTTTCCTCCTCCTTGTCCACAATCCTCCAAAGTTGTGGATCTTATGCCACCTGTCCTCCTTGATGATGGAAGGTCCCAAATTACTTCAGGACTTCAGTACTTTGACAAGTCCACTCTCCTGCACACACAAGGGTTAAGTCTTGTGTGCTTACTTCCAGATCCAATGGTTACTAGTCCTTCATGCTCAGATCCAACAAATGGGATCTGTTCCTCTCCTCTACGCTTCCTTTATTTACTGGATGCCAATGCAATGGTCCATGTTCCTCTCCACAACCGATCTGATGGATGATGTTTCTCCTCCTCTCGAGCTTTCAAATTCCTCTATCTTAGAGTATTTTCTAAGTATTCAAAGGCCTCGGCCTTTGTTCCTCCTATGAGTTCATCTCTTGGACCTTGTATGCGCTTCTGAAAAGTGCTTATCTCTTTTGATCTTGAAGATCTTGATTTCCCATGCACTCCTTGCATTTTGTGGATCTCGTCAAACTCATATTGAAGGTCCACGATGATTGATGGTTCACAGTGATTACGGGGCCCCAACATGCATGATATTTATCAGAGAGCTCAACCTCTGCAAATTGGAAAGTGCTCGCTCGACTCTAGTATGTTCCTAGTCATTGATCTTCCATACCCAATGATATCAATGACATGGGTTGATTGTGGGATTTGAACTAGCAAGTCTGCTAAATTCACCTTCGCACTCCGCAATGATTCCCAACCATTGATTAAATCGAGTGGTTGGTGCTTGATTTTGTAACTCCAGTCAGTATTTGAGTCAATCTGATGACCAGGATGGCATGTCCTCCCATTAAACGGCTCACATACATCTCCATTGTCAGATTTTTATTTCATGGGTAGTTATGGTAACTTGACTATCGTCTACCTCCTAGACCTGATGGTCGAGACGGTTCCTGGGCATCCTCAGATCTAAGGCTTAGATTTAACTTCAAGACTTCATTGATTTTACCTCCCTTACAATGAACTCTCTCAGTTCGCCGAACTCGCGAAGTCCAAATGACTCCAAGGGTTAAATCCCATGATATTTCCCATATCCAATGGTCACAATAGACCATGGCTTCTTCTGAAATATATTTTATCTGTTCGTCTTCCAAACAAGGGAACCTTCCCTTTCGATACTTCAGCCTCACTACTCTTCCTGATATTTTTTATCTCTAAGGGGCTTAAGAGATTTCTGCTCTTTCTCTTGAACGTAACGCTTGGAAGAATCCTTCCGTGCACCCCTTACACTCATTCCTCAACTCTAGAACTTAAGTGGTTCTCGGTCTCTACCTACCTTGCAGAGAGCATGTGCATATGTGAACTATCTCTCTTGAGCTTTAACAAACTCCCTCCTCCAAGGGACTCAGATAGAACAGGAGTGTCGACATGTGTACATGAAATTATGCCCAAGGTTGACGAACAGACAATTCGTAGATCTATCTTAAGCCACTGCAAGGTGCAAGCATTTACGAATACAAACATGTCCAATCCATACTTTCTTAAATACACAATTTAAACACGAATAAAGAGATAGAGTATAACCATTAAGAAAACATACACATCCCTGGGTCCTTCACAGTATATCCCATTTCATTACATAATTACAACTTAATTTCACAGGGTATGAGAGCACTTATCTATTACAATTTGCATCCAACCAACTGACTGTGGGTGTGCGCCTTTCCACCCAACCATAGCCTCATAGGAATTCATTCTTATCACTCTAGCCACCCCCGTGCCAAGCCATGATATCAGTAGGGAATTTACACCATCTCTCAGAGAAACTCTCTCTGTGACAGCAACCCTACGAGGTTTATCAGATTCTTTCTCATCATCAAGCTCACGTTCGGGTCCTTCAGGCCATGTTCTCGACACTTCCTTTGGGTTCACACATCTCCTTTATGAGCTTGTGATTCCATCCCATGTGTCTCTCTTGTTGTGTCTCTGTATGTATCTTACCTCCCCTCCTCTGGAAGGTTTTCTGACCTGTCACGTTCCTTCTATCAAAAGGAAGCTCAAGTTTGCAGGTCTCTGTGGTACTTCAAGATGACATCCTACAACTAGACCATGCTTCCATTCATGGGGGTGGTTGATGATTCAACCACTGGTCCTTTCTTCATTAACTGATTTCTTTCCTCTAGATATATCATGGCTTGTACTTCAAGGCTTCACCCCCTCAATAGTTAGTTATGGGAAGTTTAACAATAATACATTTACATTGTCCACATGCCTTAACATGGTAATCCTATTTTATGATTAATTACAAGCCGGGGGAAACATGGGTGTTACATGAGTGTTGAGGCATATCTTGTATTTCTTGGTACATGGTTGAGGGATTTTTGTTGAGATGTGTTGCTGAAGTTGTTGTTATAGTTTGAGGCTGCATAACAGTGAGGGTTTGAGGTCTGGTTTATGTGAGGGTATATTACACATGATTATGATTGTATGCACATGTATGGCACATGACTAGAGAGACATAGTTGCACATGGTTTGAGTTATATTCTTGTGATATTGGGTATGAGATCTATGTTATTAGATCTGATCTGTTGCAGAGATTATCGGTACAGGTTGTTGGTATATGTTGGTACATGTTATTGGTATAGGTTGACTATAGGTTATTGGCATAGGTTGGTTATAGGTTGTTGGCATAGATTGGTACAGGTTTACAGTGGCATATTTCACAGTGACATTGTGACATTGGTTTGATTATTTATTTGACACATATTTCATGGTGGTTGGATGGGGCAAGGATAGTGGGGTTGTAGCCACCTTTCGGTTGTAGCCGAAGAACATAGGGGGTTGTAGCCTCCTTCTGGTTGGAGCCAGAGAATTGGAGAATTGGAGATTCTCTCAAGTTGTATCCTGGAAATATAGGGGCTTGGAGCCTCCTTCTAGTTGTAGCTGGAGAACAAAGGAATTTGGTGCTTCCAATAAATTTACTTCTTAAATACATATAAGAAAAAAAATTCCGTAGTTTTCTCCCACATTCAGTTTCTACATAAAAAACTGGTGTACTATGTATGTGTATGATTTCTCATTGATCATGGTTTATTTTTTATTCACTTGTTGAATGATATTGGTAAATTGATCATAAATTTAAGAACACTTATATACTGTGGTTATAAAGGATAAAAAATCTCTATTACTGATTCACCCCCACACTCAGTAATCTAAAAATTGGTATCATAGTAGGTCCTTTAAGAGACAGTTTAACCACTAGAAGTAAATCATGGATTACTCTAACATTAGGATACCACAGTTTGATGGGGAAGATTATGCTTTCTGGAGCAGAAGAATGAAGACACACAAATAGGCTCTAGGATTTTATGTTTGGTGTTCAATAGTAGATGGATAAAAAGCACCAACCATTCCTTTGACAACTAAATATGGAAAGAAACTTGAAGAAAATAATTCAAGAGCCAAAAGTGCACTCCTGAATGGCTTGACTAAATCAATTTACATCAAAGTTATGCATTGTGATTCTGAAAAATATATCTGGGTCAAACTAAAGAATATTTATGAAGGAGATGAGAAAGTCAAGGAAGCTAAACTTCAAATCTTCAGAGCAAAATTTGAACAATTGAAGATCAATGAATATGAAAATATAGCTTCCTACTTTCTACGAGTTGATGGAGTAGTAAATAGTGTCAAAGGTCTGGGAGACGAGTTAAATGAACAGGTCGTTGTCAAAAAGGTCTTGAGATCCCTAGAAATGTGATTTGATTCAAATATTTCAGTTCTATAAAAGAGAGAGGATCTAGCTACATTGACCATGGACAAGTTTCATGGGACACTCACAACTTATGATATGAGAACAGAGCAAGACAATCCAGTTACAAAGGATGATGAAGAAGTAGCCAACTTCGACAAAAGACTGAAAAAAGGAGCTGGAAAATATAGAGGTAAGATTTTGTTGATTTGTTTTAATTGTGATGGTATTGGTCATTTTTCTAATAAACGTACCCATAAGAAAAATAAAAGAAATGAAGAAGATGATTCTAAGAGTAAACAAACATACAAAGGAAAAAGAACCAAAAAATAAATTTTTCAAGAAAAACCTTTGCACCAAAGAAGATAGTTCCTCATCAGACGACGATAAAGTCAATGATAGTGATACATAAAGGGTCCTATTCATGGAAGTATAAGATTCTGATGAAGAGGGATCCAAATAATAATATGAAGAGGAAGAAGTTGACTACAAAGACGAATTGTTGAGTGCCATAGAATTTATAAAAAGAGAAAAGAAGAAAAACAAGTCACTTCAAAAAGAACTAAAAGAAAAAAGGGTATTTTAGAATTCAAAATCCAAAGAACTAGAGTATATGATCACTAAATTAAAAATCCAAGTAGAGGAAGATAAAAGAATTGAAGAAACACTCAGAGAATAATTAAAATAAAGAGTCATGATCATTGGAAATTTGGAAGAAGAGTTTGTCACATTGAGAAAATATATTCAAAATAAAAACATGCAAAACAACTCCAAAGTTTTGGAAGAGATTATTACCAGTCAAAGTCCAAATCATGACAAGTCCAGACTAGGATAAAACTAGACAGAAAATGGATCAAGCTCCAAAAGAACAGATCAAGAAAATAAACCAAGAAGATACACATAGATAGTTAGAGGATCTCCTGAGAAGAAATAAGATAAGAAGTCTTACAAGGAAGATTGTGGAGACACAACTTCATCCAGAAGATTCGTATTTCAGGAGCAGCGGTAGTCAGAAACAAGAAGGCCTCAAGAAGAAGAAGGGTTCAAAAGAGTAACTCATTTTAGAATATCTAAAACTCCCAGGTATCAAACTATCTTCCTTGGATTATGTTATTCATGTAAAAAATTTGGACATAAGGTTGTAAATTGCAGATAAAATAATAGGAATAGAGACAACCGTGAAAGTTATGTATGAAACAGTTATTCCATAAGGCCTAGTGAAACAAAAAGAAAAATCTACAACATGTTTGAATCCTTGAGTACTGAGACATAATGCTACAAGTGCAAAAACTATAGACACATGACCAAAGATTGCAGAATGATAGTTCCCCCAAGAGAATCACAACATAATAACAAAAATCATCGACATGAACCTCAAAGAATATGGATAAGGAAGCATAATCAATACAATAATGAAGAATGAACACTTTCTCTACAAGATAAACACAAGAAACATGTTTGGTATGTTGGCAGTGGCTATTCAAAGCACATGACAGGTGATAAGGACATGTTTCTAACTGTTGGCAGAGGGGCAGACCCAGGGTTCAATGCTCATGAACGCACCAACAAAACCCTAGCTACCAGCCCTTTCGGCAACACCTGTGAAGCATATGTAGTCTCACCCGAGGTAGAGGCAAGGGTGGTTGCAAGACTCAGGTGTCTACAACCTTAGTTGGGACATAGATATGTGATTATCTTTCTTATAGTGCACTTAGAATCAATTATTCCTTAACATACATTCATTAATAAACTTCACAGAAAGAACAGAGCACCACAACAATTACTCATATCTGGCACTTAAAAATGATAAACATATTATACCTAATAGATTAAGCACTTAGCATCTTATATATCATATCTAGCATGCATTCACATCTCATAAGCACAAATCATCAATAGATATATCTAAACATATAAAAGCACTTAGAAAGAGAGAGACAAACACATCAACACAATACACAGAGTTATCATGGTTCACCCCCACCTTGGGGCTACATCCACAAAGTATTCTTTTGTTATTATCTTCTGTAAACCAAGTTACAACACAAAGCCTTCAAGATCCTACCCCACCTAGGACAAGAGATTTGCGCATCTCGCTAGATCCTCTTTCCTTGGGTAGATCCAAGCACTAAGTCCTTCCTTGACCCATGCACTCAACACTTACAATACTTACAGTAGGCACCAAGTTCTTATAGTCACACATACGTCTGATCACATAGATATACTTTATGCACTAAGCCATTCACTTTACATCACATAGCTGACACACACATCTCCTTTCTTACATTGCCTACCCTTCTATTTATACATACAAAAGGCCTAAATAAGGGCCGATATCCCTTTCCCATTACAATATTCCAAAAAAGCCCAAAAATCCCTAAAAAGGGGCAGATATCCCGTGATCTCCTCTTCGCCATGCACTCCTTCTTCGAATGGATGTTGTAGTACCAAAAATGGTCAAATATGACCAAGTATTCCTCAAAACTTGGTTAAGGGCCAATAGCCCCCCAACACTCACCTATGAATCATCCCGAGTCACTTAGGTCTAGCCAATTCTGCTTCAAGCACCTCGAGTTTGGCTCAAGTGCTTTGTGATGGAAGCTATCTTTACAGAGTAGCTATCTACATCCTGAACCTCTTCAGGCTTCTTTGTTTCCTTTGTCTTATTTGTCTTCTTCATCTTACTGGGCCCCGGTGTGTCCTGCGTAGCTTCTGGGTTGTCAATGTCTAAAATGTCTGTTGGATCTGCTGGAACAAGGACATCCACCGACCATTCCTTGGTGATTTATTCTAGGTATTTTTCGGTTAGCTTATAATAGGATTGAAGTTGTTCCTGGTGTTCATTAGCGCGTGGAGTTAGGCATATAAAGTGGCGGTCCATGCTGGAATTTATCAGAGGTCAGAACCTTTGTAAAGTGTTTAGGGTTATGCGAGCTTCACCCCCTATGGTTGCTTTCAGTTGGTTATAGTACCTGTGAAAAATGGCATTTGATTGCCATTGCTTGCTCATGTCCGTCGAGTACCATAAGGTACTGAACTTCACAGCTAATGGTTCGAATGGGTCGAGGTCTGGGAATTTTTTACCTTCCGATAGCTCCCATGCAACAAAGGTGATCAATATTAGCATCCGGATAAAGTGGAATTCATGCCCCTCGTCTTGGGCTTCTCTACAGTCAATTTCTAGTTGATTGACCAAATATTTTTCCCAATTCATTTGTAGTCCCTCTGCGCATTTTCCTGTGAGGTCCACTACGAAGCCTAATACTTGTGTAGGTCTATTCTTACGTACCGGCTTCCCTGCTATCAACTGACATGTGAGGCACACTACACCACTCTTGATAGAGGCTACCTTGTAACCTCGCATGCCTTTTTCAACATTTCCATAAGCCTCTTTAATATTTTGTGAAAGAGCGTGGTCTGTGGTCTTTCCAGGGTAGTACTCATGGGGATCAGGGCCCTRCATGCTAAGCCCGATAATCCTRTTGATTAGTGMTAGATCAATAGTTATGCGACAATTTAACCACATGTATCTTCTGTGGTAACTTGCTAGCAACAATTTCACACAAGAAGTCACCTCCTGATGTCTGCCGAAGTGCGATATTTTCATAATGTTGAGCAGAGTAGACTGTGCAAGGTTCATCATCCATTGATGAAGGACAATATTCTAATTCCGACCCTTAGTCCTCGTTAAGTACTTAGATGGTGTGAGCATGTTGTAGGCTTTACGGTCTCCTTGGTTGAAGTCGCAAAACTTCAACATTGTAACCTTGTCTTGATCTGCATGGTAGGTGTGAACTCCTTTCAGTAGATATGCAATGACTAGGGTGTATTCAAAGTCTCTAGGGACATTGTCCCTGTTAATCTCACCACTTAGAGGGGGAATGTAAGCTGGTAGGATGGTTGGCACTAACTTCACATTGGCTGCATCATCTCTATGCTTAGTTCTCGACTCTGTGCTGACTTGAGATGTTCCATCTCAAGCAGTTGATGGCGAGGCTACCACACCTCTCAACAATGAGGCTTGGATTCCGATGGACATTCCTCTTTCCAACATGACTCTTTTTGTCCTTAAGCTAGAAAGTACTTCTCTCACCAATTCTTCTGCTACGCTAAGCTCGTCAGACATGTAAGCTCAGGATCACTATCTCAGGTTGTCAATGGACTGTCGGTACCATAATCAGATAGAGAATAAAGCTGGAGTAATCACTA
>JASDQU010502077.1:0-23636 GCA_032191745.1 Picea mariana | reverse complement strand
TAGATCAATAGTTATGCGACAATTTAACCACATGTATCTTCTGTGGTAACTTGCTAGCAACAATTTCACACAAGAAGTCACCTCCTGATGTCTGCCGAAGTGCGATATTTTCATAATGTTGAGCAGAGTAGACTGTGCAAGGTTCATCATCCATTGATGAAGGACAATATTCTAATTCCGACCCTTAGTCCTCGTTAAGTACTTAGATGGTGTGAGCATGTTGTAGGCTTTACGGTCTCCTTGGTTGAAGTCGCAAAACTTCAACATTGTAACCTTGTCTTGATCTGCATGGTAGGTGTGAACTCCTTTCAGTAGATATGCAATGACTAGGGTGTATTCAAAGTCTCTAGGGACATTGTCCCTGTTAATCTCACCACTTAGAGGGGGAATGTAAGCTGGTAGGATGGTTGGCACTAACTTCACATTGGCTGCATCATCTCTATGCTTAGTTCTCGACTCTGTGCTGACTTGAGATGTTCCATCTCAAGCAGTTGATGGCGAGGCTACCACACCTCTCAACAATGAGGCTTGGATTCCGATGGACATTCCTCTTTCCAACATGACTCTTTTTGTCCTTAAGCTAGAAAGTACTTCTCTCACCAATTCTTCTGCTACGCTAAGCTCGTCAGACATGTAAGCTCAGGATCACTATCTCAGGTTGTCAATGGACTGTCGGTACCATAATCAGATAGAGAATAAAGCTGGAGTAATCACTANTGATATCCTGGCGAAGTTCAAATTCTGCATGTTTTCCTTCTGCGGGGTTCCTTCTGGCATATTCTATAATTTTTCCAACTTCGCTTTCTTCTTCATGAGTTTCCTTGACTTCTTTCTAGTGAGCTTCATCTTAGTCAGCCCTTTTCTATTCTGATTATTTTCTTCTTTAGGCATGGTAACTTCGCATTGTGGGGTAGGGTTCAGGATCGATGTTTATTCCTTCATTGGCTCTAGGGTAGGTGCCCTACTTTCTTTTTCTTGTACTCGTTCAGCTCCGACATTCAAGTATTGATACCTAAATAGCTTCGCATTATCCTCCCGTTCTTCGATTAAGTGCACTATTCTTCTAGCCACGAAAGCCTTTAACTCTTGTTTCTTTTGTTCTAATTCTGCCTCTTCTTGCTTTTGACTTTGATCTTTCGCAATCCAAGTTTTGCCTAACAAAACTGGAAATAGAGCATTGCTTTCCACGAACTTAACAATCTCAAAATATTCTTCTGTTGAGGTGCCATGGGTAGTCATGGCTATCTGGGTAATCTGTCCACATAAGGTTACTAATTTTCCTTTAAACAAGCTTACTCCTCCTAGTGAAGGAACCAGAGCAGGTCTTCCTAGGGTTTCCCAAGTTCTTTTAGTCATGATATTTATTGGTGTTTCCTCATCCAGAGTACAGTCAATGTCGAAGTCCCCTATTATCACTTCGACTTGTTCTTTCTTCTTGAAGATGTCTAATAAGCTGATGTCTCTATGATCATTCAGGGTGTCTTTCATTTTCAATAACATAATATTTGATTCTTTCTGGGGTTCTCTATCATCTGAGTCTCTTGATCTCCTTTAGGTTTTGCTTGCTCTATATTCATCTTTTTAAGTCTATCAATCATTCTAGGGAAATCCAGTACTTCATGGTCCAACTACATGTCATTCCTTAGTAAGATCTCCCAGGGCATTCCTTAGCAAGATGTCCTGGTCTTTTGCAACTGTAACAGAGGGTTAATCCTCTCTTTCATTTAGGTTTTCCCCAACTCATTTTGTACTTCGCACCAGGATCATGGTGGCTAGCCTGCAAAAAACTCTTTCTAGGATCCTGCATCCACTTGTTAGTCCAGACATTCTTTCGATGCATAGGTATAACATATCTATCACTATACTTATTAGATCTATTCATATCAAAATTTCTTTCATCTATTAATGCCCTAGTTTTGAATCTAGGAAAAAATCTATGAAACATACCTAGATCCATGCTTTAGAAACATTTTTTTTTTTTCACTTATCTTAGTTCTAGAGAGCACAAAGCTTCTAGATCTAAGAATTTTAACTATTCTTACCTTTATCAAAGCATAGATCTTACAAATATTACCTTTTTCTTGTATATTTGACCTCTTTTCTTCACATATCTGACTTCTTTTCTTTAGATTTGACCTCTTTTCTTTAGATCTGACCTCTCTTTCTTGGCACAAAGCTTCACAAGTCAAACAGAACACTGCACACTAGGGAAACATATCTACGCACAGAGCTTGTTTTACACAAAGATTCTTCTTCTTCAGTTCCCAGTAATCACAGTTTCAGGTCTCGACAATGGAACCATTTGTTGGCACAAGGGTAGACTCAGGGTTCAACGCTAAAGAGCACACCAACAAAACCCTAGCTACTGGCCCTTTCGACAACACCTGCGAAGCAGATGCAGTCTCACCCGAGGTAGAGGCAAGGGTGGTTGCAAGACTCAGGTGTCTACAACCTTAGTTGGGACACAAATATGTAATTATCTTGCTTACAACACACTTATCATCATTTATTACTTAACATATATTCATTAATACACTTTGTAGAAAGCACAGAGCACTGCAGTAATTACTTAGATCTGGAACTTAGCAACGAGAAACAGGTTATACCTAATATATTAAGAACTTAACATCTTATATATCATATATATCATGCATTCATATATCATAAGAACAAAGCATCAATAGATCTATTTAAACATATCAAAGCACTTAGCAAGAGAGAGACAAATAGATCAACACAATACACAGAGTTACCGTGGTTCACCCCCACCCTGGGGCTACGTCCACAAAGTCTTCTTCTGTTATTATCTTCTATAAACCAAGCTACAACACAAAGCCTTCAAGATCCTACCCCGCCTAGGACAAGAGACCTGCACAACTCGCTAGATCCTCTTTCCCCGGGTAGATCCAAGCACTAAGTCCTTC
This sequence comes from Picea mariana, assembly GCA_032191745.1. Taxonomy (NCBI): domain Eukaryota; kingdom Viridiplantae; phylum Streptophyta; class Pinopsida; order Pinales; family Pinaceae; genus Picea; species Picea mariana. The sequence continues at coordinate 20,712 of JASDQU010502077.1, read as the reverse complement.
CCTGAACCGTGCATTCATCACTTACAATACTTATAGTAGGCACTGAGCTCTTATAGTCACACAAACGTCTGATCACATAGATCTACTTTATGCACTAAGCTATTCACTTTACATCACATAGATGACACACACATCTTCTTTCTTACATTGCCTACCCTTCTATTTATACAAACAAAAGGCCTGAATAGGGCCAATATCCCTTTCCCATTACAATATTCCCAAAAATCCCCAAAAACCCAAAAAGCCCTAAAAAGGGGTGGAGATCCTGTGATCTCCTCTTCGCCATGTGCTCCTTCTTTGACTGGATGTTGGAGTACCAAAACGGTCAAATATGACCAAGTATTCCTCAAAAATTGGTTAAGGGCCAACACTAACCTTGAGAAAAGAAAGAGATGGGTCAGTCTCTTTTGGAAACGACGACTCAACCAAAATCATAAGAAGAAGTGTAATCAAGATTGGAAATAAGGATACCAAGGAATAAAATGTTATACTAGTGGAAGATATGAAACATAATCTTCTGAGTGTAAGTCAAATGTGTGACCAAGGTCAGAAACTTGTGTTTGATTTAGAAAAAAATGAGATAAGAAAAGCAGATTTAGGAAGAGTGGTGGCGGAAGCTGTGATAACTTCAAGAAACATCTATGTACTAAGTGAAATTGGAAATGAAAAGTGTTGTTTAGGAAAGGAAGATGAAGTTTGGTTATGGCACAAAATAATAGTTCACATAAATTTTGATAACCTTTTCAAGGTCAACAAAAAGGAAGCAGTAAGAGAAATGCCCCAGATCATGAAGCCAACCAACACACTGTGCAAGCATTGTCAACAAAGAAATCAAACCAAGACTAGTTTCAAGTCAAAGGAATACTCTACAACAAGTTACAAAACCATTGGAAATTGTGCATACTAATCTAGTTGGACCAACTAGAACAAAGGGGTTGAAAGGTGAGAAATATTTTATGCTATTTTTTGATGATTATACAAGAATGAATGAATTTTTTTTTCTCAGGAAGAAGTCAGAGGCATTCAATAACTTCAATATGTACAAGGAGATGGTTGAAAATGAAATAGATTCAAAAATCAAATGTTTGATATCGGATAATGGAGGAAAATTTACTTCAAAGGAATTTATGGACTTTTGTAGTAAGCATGGGATAAAAAGGAAATTCTCTATTTCTAGAACACCACAACAAAATGGAGTCGTTGAAAGGAAGACATGACAATACAGGAAATGGCTTGAACTATGTTAATGGATTCCAAGTTTAAAGATGTCTTTTGGGCACAAGAAATGCATACGACAGTTCACATTAAAAAAAAAGGAATTCTTAGAAACAACATTGATAAAAATCCTTACAAGCTATCGAAAGGAAGACCAACAAATGTGAATTATTTGAGAGTTTTTGGAAGCAAATGCTACATCAAAAGAAAATATGGTATAATGGGAAAGTTCAATTCTTGTGTGGAAAAAAGGCATACTTGTTGGGTACTCGAGAACAAGGAAAGCATACAAATGATTTAATATAAGGCTCAAAAAATTGTGGAAAGCATCAATGTAACATTTGATGAGACAGGTGGATGAAAGATAAAAGAAGAAGGAAAGGAATCATTGAAATAGGTTCACAAAGAAGATGTAAAGGAAGAAGAAGTGGCATAAGAGGAGGATGAAGAAGAGAAGTAAGAAGAAGAGAAAGAATAACAAGATCCTCAAGTTCCTCCAAAGCCACCTAGAAGACGAATACACAAGAATAATCCATTAGATCAGATTATCGAAAATAAAGATGTAGGATTTGAAACTAGAAGAAGAATTTGCTCACCTAGCATTACTATCTACAATTGAGCCACAAAATTTTGAAGAAGCTAGTAGGAATGAATTTTGGATCAAAGAAATGAATGAAGAGTTATATCATATAGAGAAGAATGAGAGTTGGGAATTGGTTCCAAGGCCAAGGAACAAGAATGTGATTGGTACAAAGTGGGTCTTCATAAACAAATTGAACGAATATGGACATGTTACCAGGAACAAGGCAAGATTGGTATGAAAATGATACATTGATCCAGATTTATGAGAGAAAAAAAAATAACATACTGGATATAATAACACATAGATACATAGAATAACAACAAATATCCAATGAAAAATAACTTCTATTGAATAAATAAAATAGGATGAAACTGTAAAACTGCAGAACTGAAAACAACTTGCTCGAATGGTGGTAGCTATATCTGTGAAGAGATGTGGTTGCTACATGCATCCATCTGAGAATAATGATTACAATGAGTCTCTAGAGGCACTTTTAACATTACTCATGAATTACAAAACCCTATACATCCAAAAACCTAACCCTAGGAGATGAAACACCAAAATTGATGTGAGCCCCAATGGGTAAGTTGGTACCTCAACTTCCCGGGGTCGTAACGTTTGCATACATACTTTGTTTTAGGCGCATGATAGACCATTGGAAAGGTATTTTCGATAACTACAAATTATTCAATCAAAATTTGACTCCGTCTATAGTTTGACTATGGCAGCCCAAAAAAACACTATTTAGGGCCCCAAAATGACCCTGGAAATACGAAAAGATTTACTGACATGAAAACTTACAAAATAAGTTAGTTGGATTAGGTGGATGGCCACTAGTCTCCACTTGGAAGCTCTAGAGGGCTTCATACAACCCAACAAGTGTATAACCTACAATTATAAAGAATTTGCTGAACTAAAACTGTCAAAACGAGCTAGTTGGAAGCTGTGCAGGGCTTCAAGCAACCTTGGAAGTGTATAACCCACATTACAAAGAATTAGAGAAGAACTTGCTGCACTAAATAATGTCAAGAGGATCTAGTTGGAATAGGTGGGTGGCCACCAATATCCACCTAGATCATTACTCCCCCCTTAGGAATCAATGGTCTCCATTGCATTGATTTCCCCCATCGGGTGAGGAAATTTATGCTAAATTTGGTGCTAGGTGAGCCATTTTCCTTGGTGCAGGAGCTTCCCTGCCTTAAAAACTTAATAAAGATGGATCATTTGCTGGCGAGTTCCATTGACATGTGTGTTTACTATTTGATCAGTGGATGCCTATTTCATGCAGTCAGGGTTGAGCTCTGTTGGTGTCAACTGTTCTGTGATCTTTGAGGTGTTCAATAATGGTGGAAAATATGGCCGAATGAGGTCCATATTGAAAACCGGGTGCAATCCAAGGAACGGGGGAGTGTTGAGTTCAAAATAATTGTCTTCCACAACCTTGGTGATAGTGTAAGGCCCATAGTGAAGTGGATAGAGCTTCCGATGGGCCCCTGTAAGGCATTCTTTCTGCAAATGTAACTAGACCTTATCTCCCACCTGAAACTTGTGTGGTAACCAGTGTTGATCATGGAAATACTTGTACTTAGGATTGGTTTTCTGCAAAATCTCATGGACCTATTGGTGGATGTGTTGAATATGATTAATGAATCTGGTGGCTTTGTAGGCCTCAGAATGAACATGGGAAGGTTCTGTCTACGTGGTTGCAAGAGGTAGTACAACATAAATGGTATCCAAGGGTTGGAATCTTAGACCCACTTGAAATGGGATATGACTAGTGGAGCTATGGAGAGCCCTATGGTGTAAACCCCCTTCCCTCCAAAGGGTTGCTTGAACTCCCGGTCTAGGATCATTCAAGTCACTGAACCAAATGGTTCGTCATGCTCCTGATGGAACCATTTTAACTTGACACGGGCCCTTCACTTCCTCAACACGGTTATATAGAACCCACAAGACCTCTCCTTATCATTTTTCGAAACTTAACGCCAATGCTTCTAGATCCACGTGCTAGGATTCGTCCTTGATGTGACCATGTTTTACAACCGTGGGCTAGCTCCCTTTGCGATCTCATACTTCAAAACTTTTGCGAGCTATTTTCTCCCTCTTTCCCCATTTCTGAATCGACAAATTATTCGGGACCAGATCTACGGTCCAACATCTCCTCGTGATCAATGACTGTGACCAACTTCACAAGTTCAGACTTTGTGAGTCCTTTCTCCTTCCGACTCTACCTTTCTTGACTTGTGTATCAGTGAAGTGCTGATCTCTCACCACGTGCTCTTCCAGATCCAATGGTTTGGACTGAAATCGCTCTTTGTGACTTCTCGAAGATCTTTGTTTTCTTCTGGAAAACCTTCTAAAGTTCCCACTCTCGAACTCCTCGATCTTCTACCACCTACCTCCTCCTCGAAGATGGGTGATTTCTCTGTCTTCAGGACTTCAACAAGTCCTTGACTCTTTTGCACGCTTAGTGAAAATTCTCCTTTCGAGACTTAGAATGTTCTCAAAACTCCTTTTGCACTCCTTGTAGAGTTTTGCATAGGCTCTTCTGCAACCTTCATCGGCTTGAAAACCTCTAAGGTTCCCATTTCCTTTTCATCCTTCAACGGACTTATTCTTTCCCTCCTGGAAGTCTCTCGCTCTGCTTCTTGAACTTGTAAGGTGAACTTGCAACACCTTAGTCACACTCCTTGTTCTTGGCTCAATTCTTTGATGGATTCTCCCTTATCCTTAGGGAAAATTTTAAGGCATCTCCTTTCCTTTGTCGAAGCATTTCTTGCAAATCCTTCCTTCACTAGAATTTTCAACAATTCTGGGATTCTCCAACACCTCCAACCATGTTGCTTCTGTGCACACTCACACTAGCTTGATGCCCTCCTAGAAGAGTATTTCAAAGTGTTCAATAACTCTGAACTGTGCTTCTCCCAACATAGTATTTCCTTCCAAGGTACTTAACCACCTTGAAATTTCTCTCTGAGTCTATGAATTAACCTGGTGCATCCTCCTAGCAGATTCTCTTCTAAATCCACCGATTTCATACCCACACTCCTTACATCGGCTCACAAAGTTTCCTCTCTCTTTCACGCACTGCTTTCACTTAGCCTAGAGAACCAGACTTAACTCAACACACTCTTGGATAGAAAACTATATCTCTATCCCTGCAGACAATTTGTAACATTCATCTACAATTCACAAACATGTAAATGACATTCATAACAAAACTCCCATTACATAGAAATTGAAAACATGAAAAACTATCATTTTCTATTAATGGTAGAACACCAAATTACAATGGTGGAGTCCGAGCTACAATTGAGTCTCGACTCTCTATGTTTCTCTCCCTACAACCTATGCATATTCCTACAACAACCCCCACTTTGCAACAATACAAATATTTATACAAGAGGGGCTCGATGAGCTTCCCTCACAAGCTTAAACTAGTGGTGTCAAATCACCATTCAAAATGCCTATTGAAAGGGAAAATTACAATGATGGAAATATTCTCCAAATCAAATGCAGATCCATTCTTCCGTCAACTACTTAATGGTGACCTTATCTCTAGCTTGTGCAAAAGAACAGTTTCACTCTTCCATCTTGTCTTCATTAAATGCTTGGATCACGCATTGGAATCTCGAGGAAAAATGAGAGGGCGGTGCCTCTTCTCTCTTAAATGTGCACCATGCATGAAATCTGACTAGCATGTGCTGAGGTGGAGTGATGCTCCTACATCATACTCCACGACTACAAAAATCATGAGCTCCTTCTCAGGATATTCCAGCGTGGTTGAAATCCTCTTGGATCCAAAAATTTCTCTTGGATCTGTCTCTCATCTCCTCTGCTTCACTGCTTCTGCTCCTGCATCATCCTCACTGCTCATGTAGTTTTCCTGTTGCTCAGATTCCTCATGCTGACCAATTTATATACTGACTACAACATAAACTTCCTTATCTCCTCAACTACTTCATCCAACTACTCTATCAACTGACTTTCCTTCTACACACTAGCTTGCTATATTCCTTCCTTTCTCATGGGAAAATCATGTTGATTTCCCAAGTCATATTATCCATTTCTTGTAGCCTTGACTTGCCACTATGTTGCATCCTCCACTTCTGCAGTCTCAATACTGAACTGTCGTTCAACTACTTTCTCTGACAAATTGACCCCTGTCATTTTCTCGACTGGTTCTATTCTAGCTTCCACCAACTACAACTTGTGCTGGTGTATCTCCTCTGACATGGCTATCTCTCGGCAACCACCTTTTGGCTATGGATTGCCCAATCAATCCTCCAGCGCCTTTAAGTCCAATTCCCACTGAGTGAGTAACTCAACTGGGCATTTTCCTTCTGTTGGGACATACATCAGTATCTACTCCTCTTTTTCCATGGCAGTCTCAGCTTGGTGTCTTCCTGTTGCATTTGCAACATCTATGATAGCCTCTCCTCGGCCACTTGGTAGAAATATCTAGACTCCAATGATCATAATGTTCCCGTAATCTTTCTCTTTGATGGCAGAAGTTTGCAACTTCTCATCATCTCCATTCAAACGACTCACAGCTCCGTGCGAATATCCATCTGAGTGAGGTATTCCTTCTGCCTCCTCTTTTTCTGTCAACATCCTCTGATGTGAAATATCAATTGATTTCATCTCTTCTTCCTTTCCCACCTGGAAATATTGGATGTCTCCTCTTCCCACCTGGCAGTTTACAAGATCCACTAATCCCTTCTCATTGCCCTTCTGGCAATCTATGAGACTTTTTCCAGATCTCTTTCCCTTATGATTGAGGGATTCAACCTACCTCAATCACCTTCTTAACATCTGTTGTTGCCTTCTAGTCAACAACTTATGAACATGCCATTTGGTTGTTCTCTTCAAAGGCCATTCATACCTCCAGTGTACCTTTGACTCATACTGCATCTTGAATGCAAGATTCTCCATTTTTTCTCATATTTCACTGAGCTCCTTGTCCATCTCTGCCTTTCTCTTCTATGGGTAGACTCCCCCTTGACTATGTTTATGACCTTTAATGGTAATCTTCACCTTCTACCTTCCCTCCTGGAAAGTCTGTTGTTCACTCCACAACTAAGATCATCTTCATCTTCTCCTTCTCCTAAAATCTATAGATGAAAACCAGCTCTGATACCACTCTGGTATCAGACTATATCCTTTGTTTCCTCCTTCACCTACTGTCTATAGGTGAAATAAAGCTTTGATATCTCCTTTTCCTATGATCTATAGAAAAAACAAGATATGATATCTCCTTTGCCTACAATCTATAGACAAAAATATCTTTGATACCACTTTGGCACAAATCCCCTTCCCTCCAAAGGCTTGATTGACCTCCTAGTCTAGGATCATTCAAGTCGCTAAACCGAATGGTTCATCGAGCTCTTGATGGAACCATTTTATCTTGACACATACCCTTCACTTCCTCGACATGGTTATATAGCACCCACAGACCCTCTCCTTCAAATTTTTCCAAACTTAACGCCAATGCTGCTAGCTCCCTGTGCTAGGCTTCCTCCTTTTCATGACCACAGTTTACGACTGTGGGCCATCTCCCTTCACAATTCCGCACTTCAAAAATTTCGCGAGCTGGTTTCTCCCTCTTTCCCGATTTCCGAATCAACGAATTCTGTAGGACCAGATCTACGGTCCACGTTCTCCTCGTGATCAATGACTATGACCAACTTCGTGAGTTCGGACTTCATGAGTCCTTTATCCTTCCGACTCAGACTTTCCCGACTTATGTATCGATGAAGTGTTGATCTCTCGGCACGTTCTCTCCCAGATCCAATGATCTGGACTGAAATTGCTCTTCGCAACTTCGCAAAGATATTTGTTTGCTTCTGGTAAACCTTCCGAAGTTCCCACTCCCAAACTCCTAAATCTTCTACCACCTGTCTCCTCCTCAACAATGGGCGATTTCTCTATCTTTGGGACTTCAACAAGTCCTCGACTCTTTTTCACGCTTAGTGAAAATTCTCCTTTCGAGACTTAGATTGTTCTCGAAACTCCTTTTGCACTCCCTGCAGAGTTCTATGTAGGCTCTTATGTGACTTTGCTTGGATTGAAAACCTCCAAGGTTCCTATTTCCTTTGCATCCTTTAGTGGACTTCTTCTTTCCCTCATGTTAGTCTCTTGCTCTACTTCCTAAACTTGCAAAACCTTAGGCGCACTCCTTGCGGTTGGCTCAGTTCTTCGATGACTACTCCCTTAGCCTTAGGGAAAAGTTTAAGGCATCTCCTTTCCTTTGTCAATGCATTTCTTTCAAAGACTTCCTTCACCATAATGTTCAACAATTATGGGATTCTCCAAAACCTCCAACTGTGTTGCTTCTGTGCACGCTCACACTAGCTCGATGCCCTCCTGGCAGAGTATTTCAGAGTGTTTAGTAACTCTGAATTGTGCTTCTCCCAACAAAGTATTTCCTTCCAAGGTACTTAACCACCTTAAAATTTCTCCCCGAGTCTGTAAATTAACCTGGTGCACCCTCTTGGCAGCTTCTCTTCTGACTCCACTAAGTTCAGACACGCACTCCTTGCATCGGCTCATAGAGTTTCCTCTCTCTGTCGCACACTCCTTGCACTTAGCCTAGATAACCAGACTTAAGTCAACACACTTTTGGATAGAAAGATGTATCTCTATCCCTGTAGGTGATTTCTAACATTAATCTACAATTCAAAAACATGTAAATGACATTCATAACACAACACCCATTACACATAAATTGAAAACATGAAAAACTGTCATTTTCTATTAATGGTAGAATGCCAACTTACAATGGTGGAGTCTGAGCTACAACTGAGTCTCAACTCTCTGTTTTTCTCTCCCTACAACCTATGCATCTGCCTACAAAAACCCCTACTTTGCAACAATACAAATATTTATACAAGAGGGGCTTCACGAGCTTCCCTCTCAAGCTTAAACTAGTGGTGTCAAATCACCATTCAAAATGCCTATCGAAAGGGAAAATTACAATGATGGAAATTTTCTCCAAATTAGATGTAGATTCATTTTTCCATCAACCACTTAATGGTGACCTTATCTCTAGCTTGTGGGAAAGCACAATTTATCTCTTCCATCTTGTCTTCATTAAATTCCTAGATCACACATTGGATTCTCAAGGCAAAATGAGAGGGCAGTACCTCTTCTCTCTTAAATGGGCACCATGTGTGAAATATGACTGGCGCGTGATGAGGTGGAGTGATGATCCTACATAGCCCTATTGTAGCTGTGTTGAACATAGGGAATACTGTCATCCCAAGTATGTGTATGATTAGAGTTATACATGTGAAGGATGTGCACAATCATACGATATTGATGAAATCTGATACTATCTGGTCCCTTTCCTGACGTAGGGTGGTACATCTTGTGTTCTAGTCCTCATAGCTTCCAACAAGGTAGTATTGTTCTTTAATGGCATCCTTGAAGGAATCCCATGTGGGGGTGATCACAAATATTGAATATTCCTCTATGGCCCTTTACTCAGAGTAAGTATCCCACTAGTCCTTAACATGGGGGACATACTTGAGGAGTGAAAAAGTAATATTTTCCCTATCAGATTAATTGTGGATCGAAAAATACCCTTCAAGAAGATTCAACCATTCATATACAACATCCACATCTATCAATCCTTTAAATAATGGAATATCAAAATTTTATTGTACCTTGAAGGGGGTTGCATGGCTGCTTGATGAAGATGCATCTTCCATGGGCAATCACCGTAGGATCTTTGCAAAGTTGTCCATCATTTCATTCCTTTGTCATGCAAGGGCTTCCTCGAGCAATATTTTAAAAGGATATCCTTCTCCATCATATTTATTCTCGTACCCCATGATTTTTTTTCAGGCTCGATGCAATCAATCTTGTAAAGGCTCGACTGGTTTGAGTCCCAACTTCTTGTACCCAGATCTTGTTAGGGACATGCATGAAGAAAAATAAATGAAGAGAAGATCACTCTGATACCACTGATCCAGATTTATGAGAGGAATAAAATAAATAACATAATGAATAAAATAACATAGAGATAAAAATAACAACAACAAATATCTAATGAATAATAACTTCTATTGAATAAATAAACTAGGTTGAAACTGTAAAACTGCAGAACTAAAAACAACTTGCTCGAATGGTGGTAGCCATCTCTGAGACGAGATGTGGATTCTATGTGCATCTATCTGAGAAGAATGATTAAAAAGAGTCTCCATAGGTCTTTTTAACATTACTCATGAATGCCAAAACCATAAACATAGAAAAGCCTAACCCTAGGAGATGAAACACCAAAAGTTATGTGGGCCTTGATCGATAAGTTTGTACCTCAACTTCCCAAGGTCGTAACATTTGCATACGACCTCCGTTTTAGGCGTGTGATAGCTCGTTGGAAAGGTATTTTCAATAAATACACCTTATTCCATCAAAATTTTACTTTGTCTATAGTTTGACTATGGCAAGATAAAAAAACACTATTTAGGTCCCCTAAACAACCCTTGAAATACAGAAAGTTGTACTGACATGAAAAATTCCAAAATAAGCCAGTTGGATTAGGTGGGCGGCCACCAATGTCTACCTGGAATATATGTAGGGCCTTAGAGAGCCCTAAAAGTGTAGAACCCACAATTACAAATAATTACATAAGGATGTGTTGAACTAAAATTGTCAAAAGGAGCCAGATGGAATAGTTGGGTGGCAACCAAAATCAACCTGGATCATACGCTCAGATTTAATTTATAGATTTTGAAGAGACATTTACCCCAGTTTACAGAATGGAACCAATCATATTGATCCTCTCTTATGCATGCTCCAATAATATTAAAGTGTTCATTTAGGTTTCTGTGGTGAGAAATTTGTTCAGAATTTGTCGGAAGAACCACAGTGTTATTGACAGCTTGTCGTCGACATTTCGGATCCACAATAGGATCCATCTTCAGGACAAAAAATCCTGTATTAGGTTGATGTGAAATTGGCCTTCCTAAACAAAGTTCTAGTGGAAGAAGTATACATTGAGCAATCATAATGATTTTAGTTGTCAGAGAATGAAAAGTATGTTTTTAGCTTGATGAAGGCCTTGTATGGTCTCAAATAGGCCCCCAGAGCATGGTATTCTAGACTAGATAGATACCCATAGTAGCAAGGGTTCAGGAAATGGAATGCAAACAACGACCTCTACATCAAGGTAAATCAAGATAATATTTTGCTAATTGAATTTTATGTTGATGATATTGTCTTTGTAAGTGATGATGACATGATGAGCCAAAAATTTTCAAAGGATATGTAGAATGAGTTCAAAATGTCACTGCTTGGAGAATTATATTTCTTTTTGGGTCTTCAAATATGTCAAAGAACCAAAAACATTTTTATCTCTCAAAACAAGAATATCAAAGAGATTCTAAAGAGGTTCGGAATGGAAGATTGCAAACCAATCAATACTCCTATGAAAACTAGTTGTAAGTTAAGTAAAGATGATTATTCAAAGGCTACATATCAAAAGCATTACATGTCAATGATTTACAGATTAATTTATGTGACAATATCCAAACCATATGTAATGCAGGCAGTTGGACAGGTGGCATGATTTCAAGCAACACCAAATGAATCACATGTTTTATCAATAACACAGATATTCAAATATCTCAAGGGTACATAAGAGTTTGGATTATGGAATCCAAAAGGAAATGATATATCACTTATATCCTACACATATACATATTGGGAAGGTTGTATTGATGATCAAAGAAGTACAAGAGGATCATCTTTCTACTTGGGTGGGTGTTTGGTATCTTGGCTAAGAAAGAAACAATCATCAATATCATTGTCTATATATGAAGCAAAGTATATAGAAGCAACAACATGTTGTACACAATTCCTATGGATGAAACAAGCATTGAAAGATATACATGTTGAGTATGATGAGCCCATTCCAATATATTGTGATAACACAAGAGCCATCAATATATCAAAGAATCTAGTGATGCACTCCAAGACAAAGCACATTCCAATCAAGTTTCATTTTCTACAAGAACATGTTGCAGAGAAGAACATTTGAGTTGAGTATGTTGGCACCAAAGAACATATTGCAGAAATATTTACAAAATCGCTTCCAAGGGAAGCTTTTTAGTATCTTCTCCAAAAACTTGGCATAGTTTCTTCTCCGAAATGACTTTTGAATGCTATTCTTAAATGTGTTAGATTTAAATGAGGAAGCACCATGAAGAGGAAAGTTCAACCATGGGGAGAAACCCTGAAGGGAAGTTACCTTTTCCATTGACGTCAAAGGGGGGGAGATTTATTATATGCATGGAGAGAGATTTAGATACATGGAGAGAGAGAACATAGGCATGATTATAGGGGGAGAGATGGGCACATGGGGAGGATGAACAACATGACTTCAGTGTTGCATAAGAGTGTTTCCATCAATTCCAAAGGGGGAGATTGTTGATTAATTGGGTTGGTTATCATTGATTTTGACCCTTGAAGAAAGTCCGATAGAAAATTTAGGTAGCCCCAACAATGTGGTTAAGGAACCCAATTTTGGTTAAGGAATAATGTAATGCAAATTAGTGAATTTTAAAGTGAGACTATTCTAATGGATAGTACATGTCGTGCTATTTCCAGTGATATGTGGTATGCCACATAGTTCCTCACAGTTGAGGAGATATGGCTTAGTGAAGTTGGAGAACCCTCGTGAGTTATATAGAAGCCCCTAGAAGGTCAAAGAAGACAAATTATTCTAGAATCTCCTAGAAGAAGTTTACTAGAAGTAGTTGTAACTATGAGTTAATCATGAGTTAAGTTGTTGCAAAAAGAAAATAATTAAAAATAAATTAGTTGCAACTAGAAGTGGTGAGTTTAATATTTTTGGATAAAATGGTTGCAAGTGGGAAAAGTAGTTAAAAGTGGGTTATCTCTAAAAGAAGGAAGTTGGGTAAAACAGTTAGAAGATAACCCCTAGAGGAAGCTACTTGGAGAGTGTAAATAAGAGACCAAGGGTCTCTTATTAGGACCTATTGAGCACATTGAATATCTATTATTGTGAAATGTTTAATGCATGTACTCATTGATACATCTATAGTTGTGCAATTATGAAGAAGTGAAGGTGGATTGAAGGAAAAATTTCATGGCCGAAGTGGAGTGCAAAAAGATCATGAAATATTTAGGGTCATACCCATAGGTCACCCAATAGACGTCCCTTAAGGCACCCCTGTGGGTTGAATAGAGTCTGTCACACGAGGCCCCACTGGACATATCTCTAGTTTCACATGAGGCACTATGAGAAGTGAAGGTTGGGGTGTGTTTTAGGTTGCATAGGCTAAGCAGAGTCTACATGAAGTTCAACARTGATCAGGTACAACATATTTATCTAYAGGTTCAAAAAGGTATGTCATATTCTTATGTGTAGTTGGATATTGTTGTCTACATRAGATATGGCTATGGGAKATTGAGGATTTTCCCTAGAGAGGMTATTGGTTGTATGGAACATACTGTATGAGATAGATCTATAGAAATGCARTGCTGGTATGTCTRGTATTTATCCTTGGTACATCTTGTTGGTTTGAGTGTTGAGGCATATATTGTATTTCTTGGTACATGGTTGAGGGATTTTGGTTGAGATGTGTTGCTRAAGTTGTTATTAYAGTTTGAGGTTGCATAAAAATGAGGTTTTGAGGTCTGGTTGATGTGAGGGTATATTACACATGATTATGATTGTATGCACATGTATGACACATGACTAGAGAGATATAGTTTCACATGGTTTGAGTTATATTCTTGTGATATTGGGTATGAGATCTATGTTATCAGATCGGATATGTTGAGAAGATTATTGGTATAGGTTGTTGGTATGTGTTGGTATAGGTTATTTGTACAGGCTGACTACAGGTTATTGACACATATTGGTTACATGTTGGCACATATTGGTACATGTTTACAGTGACATATTTCACAATGACAGTGTGGTAATGGTTTCATCAGCTATTTGACACTTATATTCCAGGGCAGTTGGATGGGGAAAGGATATGGGGTTGTAGCCACCTTGTGATTGTATCCCAAGAAAATATGGGGTTGTATCCTCCTTTTGTTTGGAGCCATAGAATTGGGGAGTTGGAGCTTCCCTTAGGTTGTATCCTAAAAATATAGGGGGTTGGATCCTGTTGGCCCTTGGTTATGAAAATAAGCGAATATCAAGGAAGACAAAGGAAAATGTGAACTGTGTGGAAGACACAGTGACTATTATTGGGTCAAAGTGAGCAAAAGAGAAAAAAAGGAGTGAAGTAAAAGGAAGTAAGTCGTTGAATGAGGAGATCAAGGATGATAGATCAGCAAGAAAGAAGAATCATGGACAACTCAACAAGCAGAAAAATCCACCATTGGATGCTTTGGAGCACCGTGCGAGAAGGAAGGAAAGACAAGCTAGCGAAGCCCTAAAAACGTGGGTCAAATTGACCTAGGGTTTTAGACACCTAGGGTTTTGGCATCTAGGGTTCGTGACATCTAGGTTTCGACCTAAGGATGTTAGTGAGATATTGTAATGTATAAATAGAGGTCTAAAGGACATGGGTTGGGTTGTTGTTGATGTGATGATCATTATTGTTATCTTTGTCATTGTGTGATCGAGTGAGTAATATTGAGTGAGAGAGAAGTGTTGAGTACGAGAGCCTTTTGTATTGTAAGATCTTCAGCTAGTTGTGAAGATCAACCCTGCAGCTGGGTGTGCAAGGAGGGAAGAGATAGAGAAGAGAAGATATAAGATCTACTAGCTAAAAGCGTAGACAAGAACTGTATGCTTCATCGTAATACATTATAAAGGACAATTCTGTGGACATATCCCTAGAGAGAGGGTGAACCACGTATATCTTGTGTTGTGTGTGATTGATTCTCTGTTCTTTGTCATATAATATGCTGCTATGATGATAATGTGTTAGATCTGAGATATAACTTGCGCAGTAGATTATAAGAGGATAAATAATACTAGATTGTTGTGTGTTGGTTCCTATGAATCCACTTTGGACTCCTTCTGGTTGTAGACATATCTATCCTGCAACCCCCTCATAGCTACTTTGGGTGAGACTGCATCTGCCTAGCAGGTGTTTCTGAAAGGGCCAGTAGTTAGGGCTTGTTGGTGCGCTCTTGGAGCTGAACCCTGGGTCTTCCCTTGTGCCAACAAATGGTTCCATTGCTGGGACATGAATCTTCTTGAGGGAATGTCAAGGTGGTTTCCATCAAAGATAGAAATTCAAAAGTGGATAGAGGATCAAGAAAAGGACTTTTCTGAAGCCCAGAACAACAACCCTAATGTTAGTACAGAGGATTGGTTGGAGAGATATATATTTACTGATACACAGAAAATTTTCTTTGGAGGAATCCATCGAGAGCTATATGAGTGGTTAGCTAAGTTAGCAGATACCTAGTTTGAGATTAGATCTAGACCTCCTGTAGTTTGGACATCGACACTGATTAGGAGGGTCAAGAGAGTTGATAACACCATATCACGAGTAGTACATCACTGCTTTGATAACACCATTGGAGTGTACATCATCAAGTTTGTTGTTGACATAGTAGAGTCATATAGCCAAGTCGAGAGATATTTCTTCAAGGGACCTAGAGGAAATTTTTTACATTTTCTGAAGTTGAGGATCAAGATGCTATTGCACGAGAAGAAAATTTTGAAGATATAGTAGATTAGTCGGATTTGAAAATGCTAATGTTTAGGAATTCTGACAGTGTCAACGACATAGAGAATGGACATACACATAATGGGAGAGTGTTAAGAGAAGTTCATCTTGTGAATCTATCCAATCATAACTATGGGGACGAGGGTTTCTATAGTGGAGAAGAGGCATATCTGATGGACAAAGAGCATTAAGAACCCACTGGGACAAAGGTAGGGAAAGCTGAAGAACCTCGTCGAGAAGAGCTAGAAACTTCAAGAACTGTGCAGATTGTTGAAGTAAGTACTATTATCCCTCTTGTTTATTCAATAAAATTAGCAATCAGAGTAATCCAAGCCACCAGAGAGTTCAAAGCAGTGTCACTAGTAGTCCACCACATACTCAATCAGGAACCCTAGGAAGATCTATGGCAGATGAGATGAGGCTCCCTATTTTTAGGGGAGATGGATCTGAAGATCCTGATCAGCACTGGTTCCTATATGAAGCCGTGTGGAATATTAAGAATGTCACTGACGAAGTTGTTAAAAGAAACCAGTTTAGTACTACCCTAAGGGATTGCACACTGAGCTGGTACATGAAGCTTGTCCAAGGACTTGCACAACCTAAGCCACTGAATCAGATCAAGAATGCGTTGATTGTAGAATTCAAGAAACCCAAATCAGAATCACAATGTATTACAGAGCTGAAAGAGATCAAGCAGGAGGTAGCTGAACCCATTTGGGAATTCGATCAAAGATTCAAGACCTTAACAGGTCGATTGACATTTCAGATCCCAGATGAGTAGAACAAAGAATGGTTCATTGCTGCCCTCTTGCCACACATCAGAGTTCCTCTGATGCAACAGAAGATTTCTTCGCAGGATGAGGGAATGGATATCGCCATGAAGCTAGAATCATCCGCTATAGGAGAATCCAGTTCAAGTATGAGTCAAATATTGAGTCAACTAACTAGTTTGTCTCTACAGGTCGAAGATATGAAAAAAGACAAGGGAAAAGATAAAAGAGAAGAAATCTGGTGTGTCAGATGCAGATCAGAAGGCCATGACAAGGAACATTGTCCCCTATTCCATGAATAGTTGGCCTCTGGAGTTTCGATCCCTTTGAATCAAGTCACCCTACCCTGGTGCGAGCTATGGAGAAATAAACATCGGCTTGGTCAGTGATATTACATGAAAAATTATGTTCAGACACCCACAAATTTGTATTGCACGTTTTATAAGTCCATGGTACATGATGATAGGGATTTTAGGGCTTATGATCTCATGCATGAAAGGTTAAGAGACATATACAAAATTCAAGGTGAAGCTCAACAAGAAGGAAACACTATGAAGTATAACTCCCCTGGGAGAGGAAACTTCAATCCTCATGGTGGATTCAAAGGAAGAGGAAGAGGAGGAAGTATGGGTCAAGGTCAAGGATATATAATCTATTATAACTGTGCATAACTAGTACACTTGGCAAGGGACTGCTAGAACCCTTGTACCACTTACAACTATTGCAACTCCTTCAAGCATGTTATCGAGGAATGTCCAAAATTGCTGGCTAAGCTTCAGGAAAGATGGGGACCTCATCAGAACCCGCAAGTGCAACTGATATACGCTGAACCTCACGGAGAATATCCTAGAGTTGTTTTTATCACTAGAGGAGGAACTGTTACAGGAGAAGACATAATGACCTCAGGAATGAATACAGAAGAATCAGGAGTTAGGAAAGCTACAAAGAAGACCCAAATTTTTTATGCAAAGAAATAAAGACAAGTATTTGAGGAAGAAAGAAAAGAGTTCAAATAAGACCAAGGATCTTCATCAAAGACACAACCATAATTAAGAGAATATGGAATGCCTCTGGCATTCGATCAATCTGCTTCACGAAAATAAGGGAAAGAGGTAAGAAAGCTCATGGAATTTTTATATACTTGTATTAAGTTGATTAAGGATGAGAGCATTGTACAAGAGATACAAAATTTAATCAGACAGTATGAGATAGAAAGGATGGACCCTTTACTGAATAAATCAATAAATCAACTATTCAAGAAGAGAAGGACAAATAAGGAACTACATTTGAATGATCAAATTGGAGAATATGATATAGACTATGTGGTCCTCAACTTAGGGTTGGAGGTCAATGTCATGACGAAGCAGAACTGGGCACTGATGGGAAAACCAAAGTTGATACATTCCCCCATCAGACTTAAGATGGATAATTAGCAGACAATAAGCCCCTTTGGCAGATTGGAAAATGTCCCAGTGGGCATCGACGGAATAAGAACGTTTGCAGATTTTGAGGTAATTGAGGTAGTTGATGATAGCTGCCCTTACCCTACACTGTTAGGAATTGATTGGGCTTTAAATAACTCCACTGTGGTTGATTTAAATAAAATATTTATGACATTTGAAAGAGATGGCCTTAGGGTCATTACACCTTTAGATCCAGACGAAGGTCAACGATACATAAAACCTATCAGAGAAGAAGACAACACATATGAATTGGAAAAAATATACAAAATAACAACCAGACAACATGATTACATTAATCCTATAGTCGATGGAAACCTAAGATGGAAAAGTGACAACGCATGTTCATCATATTCAGAAGAAGCACTCAAGAATTGACATAACAAAATGTATGAAGTATCTACAAGGATATGTGCTATATTAACCAGAGAAGTTCGCTGGATTGGCACAACAATAAGTAACCTACCCACCTTTGATGGTCTGAATCCATTAGAAGACTTCTTATCAGACTTTGAAGAAAGTGTACCACCACAACAGATATTTTTGGCAATGGATGAGGCCATGAAATCCACACCAGCAAGATGGTGGGGGACACACAAAAACAACATTACAAAATGGGTACAATGCGGTACCCTGATGACCGCGTGATTCTCAGCACAAGTGGAAGGATGCGAAGTTCAGTACATAGGTTGAAGCTACCGAAAGGACCATGTGCGAAGTTGCGAGAAATCCTGAAGAACCATTCCTCAAGAGTAGTGGGTGCACAAGTTCATTAACACACTAGACACAACCCCTATCAACTGGTACCTTCAAGTGGAGCTATGCCTCATCACTACAGATTGGGAAGGTATGACTCAGAATTTTGTAACTACCTTTTTATTTGAAAGCCAATAACCTATAGTAGATCAAACATTATAGATTGTAAGACAGAAAGTATTTGAGGAGGCCTCTAGTCCCCCTTTGGAGCAAGAAGAGGATGCATGGACCGCGACTCTCCAAAAACAGAAAGGTTGTTACAACATCAATGATGATGAAGATGATGATCCTAGGAAGGTGAAAATTGTAGAAACAGAAGGCTGAAAAGATGTGGAAGGACCAGGAGTTGAGTTACCATTCATTGGAAAACCAATCAAGATTAAGAAGGTCAATATTGGAATAGAACAGACACCGAAGCTTGAAAATATTGGAGATCATTGGGATGTTGCCACTATTGACAAGATTATAGAATTACTGCATGAATATCAGGACTTGTTTCCAACCAAGTTCATTGATATGAAGGTAATTAAAGGGCCTATGGGAGAGATGAGGATCCCTTTGAAACCATATGCAAGACTAGTCAAAAAGAGACTCTACAGACTGAACCCTAAATATAAGGAGAAAGTGAAAATTGAGCTCGACAAAATGCTGGAAGCAAGAATTATAGAACCTGTCGAAGAATCAGAATGGATCAACCCTATGGTGGTACAAGACAAGAATATAGGAGAGATAATGATCTGTGTAGATCTCAGGAAGCTGAGTGATGCCTATTTCCATGACCCCTTCCCTACACCATTCACTGACGAAGTGTTAGATAATGTGGGAGGCCAGGAGGTATAATCTTTTACAGATGGATTCTCGAGATACCATCAGATTTAGATTGCCAAGGAAGATATTCATAAGATCATATTTGCAATAGAATGGGGATCCTACCAGTATATAGTGATGCCATTTGGATTGAAGAATTCCCCAACCATCTTTTCTAGGTTGGTGGTCGAAGCATTCAAGGAGTTTCTATATAAATTTCTAGAAGCATATCTTGATGATTGGACTGTTTTTAGTTTATTGAAAAATCATATTGAATGTCTAAGGCTAATGTTGGACAAATGCAGAAAGTGTCAAATTTCCTTGAATATGAAGAAATGCATCTTCTTCTCACCATTTGGAGTGTTGTTAGGTCATATTGTATGCAAGCAGGGATTGTTGGTCGATCCTTCTAAAATTTCCATTATAGTTGATCTACCCCCTCCTACTTCAGTCAAACAACTATGCACTATGTTGGGACATACTGGATACTACAAGAAGTTCATTAAAGGATATGCCCATATTACAACACCCATGGAGAAGATTTTGAAGAAAGACTGTCATTTTAGTTGGACAAAAGATTGCCAACAAAGCTTCAACACACTTAAACAGAAAATGGTTACTACGCCTATTATGGTCTTCCTAGATTGGAGCAAGGAATTTCATGTGCATGTCGATGCATCTTCTATTGCCTTAGAAGAAATGTTATCACAACCTGGGGAAGGAGATATTGACCATCCATTATCCTTTTCCAGCAGGAAGCTATCAACTGCTGAGATCAATTACACCACTACCGAGCTAGAGGGGTCAGCCATGGTGTATGCACTGCAGAAATTTCGCCACTACTTGTTAGGAGGACACTTTAAAATGTTTGCTGATCACTCCGCGCTGAAATACCTAGTCAACAAGCTAGTGTTGGGGGGGAGAATATGCATATGACTTCTGCTATTTTAGGAATATGACTTTGAGATCATAGTAAAGCCAGGAAGAATAAACAAAGGTCCTGACCACTTGTCAAGGTTGGAACATGGAAAAGAGCTGACCAGTTTGGAGGATGCACTGCCAAATGCACAGTTACTAGCCATTACAAGTATTGATGACCAGTTCGACAAAATAGTCCAACTCCTATCAACAGAAATGGAACCTAGCGATTATACAATTCCACAAAAGAAACAACTAGTAGTTCACGCTGCTGACTTTTCACTTATAGTTGGACAACTATACAAGATGGGACTTGATGAGATATTGAGAAGATGTGTTATGAAGGCAGAGCGACCATTGATCCTCGCAGAAGCTCATGAAACAATCATAGGAGGACATTACTGTTGATTAAGGTTGGTTGTCATTGATGTCA
This sequence comes from Picea mariana, assembly GCA_032191745.1. Taxonomy (NCBI): domain Eukaryota; kingdom Viridiplantae; phylum Streptophyta; class Pinopsida; order Pinales; family Pinaceae; genus Picea; species Picea mariana. The sequence goes on along the minus strand of JASDQU010502077.1, from coordinate 103 downwards.
ACCCTTGAAGAAAGCCCCATAGCACAAAGGTTTGGGTAATGGACCCAATATTGTTTGATGTAAATATGACTCATCATTTTTTTGTCATGGTTGATAAGAAGTA
>JASDQU010502074.1:146444-157785 GCA_032191745.1 Picea mariana | reverse complement strand
GATAGGATCTAAAAGGAAGACAGTGTCCATGTTAAGCACTTTCTGTCTTGGCCTTAGAAGTCTAGAGACCAAGAGGGAATCCACTTGTCTACAGGGGGATTCACCTTCAACAAGGTGAAACTTCGACATACTATCCAAAATATGTATACGAAGAAACTCAATTGAGATCCTACAAAAACTCCAATGGATTAGGTGCAAAAAGGCATTATTACAGTGCAGAGTTGCGCCAAGTTGAAGTGTGAACAGAAAAATTAATGGACAATTTTCAAATAACCATAACTTTCTTCTCAAGACTTGGAATTGAGCATGGAAGCATGCGTTGGAAAGTTATCAGACAGTAGAATATATTTATTCACCTGAAAAATTGATATGGGCATTCAATATTTCAGGAAATCAATAGAAATATTTTTGATATATTATTGAACCAAAATGATTCATATTTTTCATGAGATTGTTGAAACAGTTAGGATGAAAAAGTTTTGTTGCCTGCACATTTTTGTAGAGGTAACAACAACTAGATCACACCAAGATCTGAACAAAGTCGAGAGGAATGGAAGAGGCACAGGGGACTTACAGCCAAGAAGATGAGATCAGGGGGATGGATGTCCATTTGGGCATCGAAGGAACAAACTCCTATGGACATGCAGAAGGAAGGGATGAAAACATGAATATGGTAGAGACAATTAAAAATTTGCAGAAGGATGTCCAAAGCCATAAAGATGATAATGAAAGGCTTATGATATCTAAGGAGCAGTAAGAGGAATTCAGCATAAAGTTAATGCAGAGCTTGAAAAAAATAGAAAATAAATTGGATAAGGAGAGTGGCTCAAGCAAATAAGGAAGTCATAGGTCTCCTAATGAGAAAAGAAGAATAATAAGTGTTAGAAAACATCTCCATCACTCCTCGAGGAATTATAATAAGATAGCACACAACAGCTCAATTCCATCCCCTGTCAGGAAGCATAAGAGGTCTGGGGTGGATGAGCTACGAGGAGAAATAAACAAACTCAAACCTCCTACATTTTATGGTGAGCACAAGAAGGATGAAGATGCAGAGACATGGCTGTTGGGCATGAGGAAGTATTTTCAATTGCATAATTATTCCTCTCATGCAGAAGGAAGAATTTCCATCTATCGACTCAAGGGAAATGCATCCATGTGGTGGGATCAGATTGTGCAGGTGCAACACATTAAAGAGAAAAGCGTTACTTGGAGAGAATTCAAGAAGTATTTTGAGAAGAAATACTTGACTAATAGATACTATGACAAGAAAATGAAAGAGTTATTTGAACTCAAGCTTGGGAGTATGACCATAGATGAATATGAAAGAAGGTTTTTAGAACTGTTGAAGCATGTTTCTTTCATCAAGGATGAGACAGTTAGGATTCAGAGGTATTTGAGTGGATTTGCATCATTCATCAGTGACAAAATATAGTATGATGATCCCAAGACATTCGAGGAGACCATAAGGCGAGATAAATGCCTATATGATCAACAAAAATCAAGGCCAACTTTCCAAAAATCTTGGGAAGACAAAAATAAATTCAATATGGATCAGAGGAAGAAGGGAGCTAAGCCACCATTCTTTAGAAATAATACTCAGGGACAACCAACTTCTAGAGAGTGCAGATCGATTGAGACAGGGGGTCAAAGGCCAAGGAAACCACCTATTCAATGTTAGGGTTGTAAAGGAGATCATATATTCAGAGATTGTCCTCACAGAGGTGAAAAAGTGAGGACTACTCGCAATGTACAACAAGATGAAACAGTGGAGGATGTGGGCATAAATGTACTAAGGATCTATTTATCCCTGGAAAACAAGAAAGCAGAGTATCAATCACATATGATTGAAGTGGAAGGTATGATCAACAACCAAACCATTGCTATTTTAATTGATTCAGGAGCTAGTCATAGTTATATAGATCCTAAGATGGTGGAAAGTTTGCATTTTCCAAGAAGAAAGCATGAAAAATCTTGTTTGGTGCAACTGGCTACCATAGCCAAAAGAAAATTTGATGAAATGGTTGAGTCATGTCTTATGGACATGAATGGATTGAACATCAGGGTAGATTTAAACATTTCCTTTAGGCTCCTATGAATGTCTAATTGGGATAGATTGGTTAACCAACATCATGCCATCTTAGATTGTCATAAAAAGGCATTTAATTGCTTGGATGAGGAAGGGAGGATAAGGAAAGTGCAGGGAATTCCTAGGGCAGTGACCATCAGAGAAATTTCAGCATTGCGCTGAAGAAATGTTATAAAAAAGGGTGTCAAATATTTTCAACTCATATGGAAGAGACACCTAAAGATAAGGTGCCAAATTTGGAAGATCATGTAGTCCTAGAAGATTTTGAATATGTTGTCAAGGAGGTTCCAGGACTACCCACAAAGAGAGATATTGATTTCTCTATAAATTTAATTCCTGGAGCAGCTCCATTGTCAAAGACTCCTTACAGAATGAGTACACCAGCGTTGAAGGAGTTGCAAATGTAGCTTGAAGAACTTTTGAAGAAGGGGTATATACGCCCAAGTGTGTCACCTTGGGGTGCCGCAGTCTTGTTCATGAAGAAGAGAGATGGGACATTAATATTTTGCATTGATTTCAGACAGTGGAATAAAGTGAATCTAAAGAACAAGTATCCTCTACCAAGGATTGATGATCTCATTGATCAATTGAAGGATGCAAAGATATTTTCAAAGATAGATCCTCGGCCAGGATACCATCAGGTAAGGATTAGGGAGGAAGATATCAGCAAGACCAACTTTAGGATAAGGTATGGTCATGATGAGTTCACAGTGGTGCCATTTGGGTTATCAAATGCACCAACCATTTTAATGTGCTTAATGAATGGTGTTTTCCGATAATATTTAGACAAGTTTGTCATTGTATTTTTGGATGAAATCTTGGTATATTCCAAGTCAGATGAAGAGAATGAGCATCATTTGAGGATGGTGCTGCAAGTATTAAGGGAGCATTAGTTGTATGCCAAATTGAGAAAGTGCTCATTTTATTAGAAACAGATTAATTATTTAGGACATATCATTTCAAAGGATGGGATAATAGTGGATCCTGAGAAGATAGAATCCATTAGAGAATGGTCAGCGCCAAAGAATGTGACAGAGGTTAGATCATTCATGGGCCTTGCAGGCTATTATAAGAGACTTATTGAAGGATTCTCAAAGATTGCACACCCAATAACTTCCTTACAAAAGAATGGTGTGAAGTTTCAGTGGACATTGGATTGTGAAAAGATTTTTCAACACTTGAAACAATTATTAACAATTGCTCCAATACTAAGGATTGCAGACCCAAATGAAGACTTCATTGTATGCACAAATGCATGTAAAGAATGACTGTAGATTTTTAATGACTAAAATCAGCAAACTGAAATTCTTTCAAACACTTAGAAACCTAGAGATAATTGTCTTCATAAACTTCATAAATGCAAAAACCCACATTCAAAAATTTCCATAAGCAAAAATACACATTGCTAAGAAAAATATGCAATGAAAAAAACACAGTGGACAACAACCAAATAACACTCAGAAATTTAGGCAAATGTTAGGGAAAACCCCAATGTGGGGAAACCCAATGAGAGAGAGAGAGAGAGAGAGAGAGAGATCTTATTATTATGCTTCAGGAAAGTACAAAAAAACAACAAAAGAACATTTCCAGCCAAGGAAAATACCTCACAGCACCAAATCTATCACACAGAAATCTGCCTCGTTTTCCATGCCAAAAATGTACTACTGTACGACCACCACTGTACCTCGTTTTCCGTGCCCATAGTCTTTTGTATGGACTGTTATGTACGGCCCAGAAACAACAAACACAAAACTGAAATCCACCTCAAAATATGTGCCTAAAGTGGCCTCGATTTATGTGCCAAATCCGTACGGACTATACAGAATCGTACAGACTGTACGGATCCATATAGTACGACCTCCCACAAGAGAAAAATATTTTGGCCCAAAACTCACAGAAAATTTTTCTCGGGATTCATGCCCTCCTTCCTTGGAAAATGTGCCCTCTTTGTTGCTCACTTTCCTCTCTCTAGCATACTCATAAATCTCTCTCAATCTCCTCCTAATGTCTTCACAACATCCTCCCGATGTCCTCTCAACATGTCTTGCAGACTACTCAATGCATTCTTTTATAATCTGAAAATGACATTTCCCCCTCCAAAGTGTTTTTTCACTTTCCCAACTCTAGATCCAAAGGAAAAGATTAGATCTTGCCTTTTTCAAGATCAAGGGTCATGATCCATTCCCTCCAAAATGAATCACTTGAAATATTAAAGTGATTTCACTTTATTACATAAGTGCTTTATGAAAATAAAGTCACTTTAAAAATAGAAGGTACACTTTATTAAAAAAGTCACTTTAATAAAATAAGAACTTAAAACAACTTTATAAAAACTATTACAAAGTTAAGTGTCTGGTAGTGTAAACATTAAGGTAACATCTACATACAAGAAAAAACATGTGGAGTACCTCCCGAGCTATAAACTATCACTCCCTCTTAGCGAGGGAGGTACTTTTGGTATCCCCACCAGAATCTGTCTCCATCTCATCAGCTACCATAGCCGCTCCCTCTATTCCAGAAGTCTCTGCTCCCTCTGAACACGAAGCCACTACTCCCACTGCACTGTAAGCCTCTGCTACTACCTTTGTTGTAGCACGAACTGAATACATGCTCCTAGGAGACTACACACTCTCCTGAGCATCCAACTATGTCGACTCATGCCTGTTGAGTCCCTTGAGAGTCCCGGAAGAAGATTGAGTGCCATGTATCAACTCTCTCTCCTGTGCTACCTGCCAACTATCTGACACAGAAACCGAGTCTAGAAATCCACTAGACCTCAACATAGGTTTACCCAACAACCTGTACAAGCCCTCATACTTGACACCAAGCATTACTTTTGTGTCAGCAGTTTCTCCCACAAGATACAAAAACACATGTCCATTGTTGAAAACAACTCCAAATCCACTTTCATCCAAATATGACACTGAGAGAAAATTAACTGTCAACTCTGGAACATATAGCACCTTGCCAATCTCTAGAAGACATCCTGACTCTAGTTGGAATCTCATCCTTCCAACCCCCTTTACTACATGTTGTCGGTCGGATCCACAATTCATGCTACAGTCTGAGTCTATCTCTATAAGATCGAGGAAAACTGACCTCAACCTGGTCATGTGTCGAGAAGCACCATAGTCCACAAACCAAGATTCAATGTCCTCGAACACTAGGCATCCACTGCACATGGAACCAACCATGAGAGAGAAATCCTTCTCAAATATCTGAGCAAACTCCGCAACTTCTGCTGAAGCTGACACCTCTTGTTATGGTTTCTTCTTCTTCTTGTTCGAACATTGATTAGCATAGTGGCTAGTCTTGTGACATGCAAAGCATTTCACCTTTCTCATGTCCTTCTTATTTCCCTCTACCACAAGAGCAACATTCTTATCATCTACACCATCTAATGCCTTTTCCTGACACCCCTCTTGGATCTCCTTCTGCATAAAATCATCCCATAATCTACTCCAGTCAAGGATCTTCTCTCTCCCCACCATGCACTTGACGAAAACTTCTCACTCCTCTGTGAAGCCTTTAAGGGCTATCTGCACCAAATATGAGTCAGGAATGACTTCTCCAACAGTTTCCAACTCGTCCTTCACCTGTACAACCCGGGTGAGTTAGGTGGCCACACTCTCTCCTTTGACCATCCTAGCTCTATGGAGCTTGTCCCGGAGAGACATTTTCTGGTTCTCGTTCTTAACCTCATACAAGCCTTTCAATGCAACCCACATTTCATTGGATGTCTTCTTCTCAGCCAAATGTGGAATAAGGTGGTCTCTGAACCTATCCAAGATGATTCTCTGAGTCTTGGCTTCCCTCACCTCATGAACATTAAGAGCTATGGGATCTGAATAAGGTACAGGCACAATGGTGTTCGCAAACGACCACAATTTGTTCTCCTTGAGAACACTGTTGATTCTAACCTTCCACTGTAGGTAGTTGGTGATCCCCTCCAATCTATCTTCAAACCTAATGTTGGAAGTCATCTTTGTCCACCTGACAAAGAACCTTTTCTACCTTCTTCAAGCAAATACAACAACAAATCACTTGTTGTTCCAATTGCCAAATGCTTCCCACTAAACTTCAAAGCACAAGCTATGATACCATGTAGATTTGTAATGACTAAAATCAACAAACCAATTTTTTTTCAAACGCTTTGAAACCTAGAGATAAATATCTTCATAAACTTCATAAATGAAAAAACCCACATTCAGAAAATTCCATAAGCAAAAATACACATTCCTAAGTAAAATATGCAGCAGAAAAAACACAGTGAACAACAACCCAATAACACTCAGAAATTTAGGCAAATGCCAGGGAAAATCCCAATGTGGGGAAACCCAATGAGAGAGAGAGAGAGAGAGAGAGAGATCTTATTATTATGCTTCAGGAAAGTACAAAACAACAACAAAACCACATTTGCAACCAAGGAAAATACCTCACAGCACCAAATCTGTCCCACATAAATCTGCCTCGTTTTCCATGCCAAAACCGTACTATTGTACGGTCACCTTTGTACCTCATTTTCTGTGCCCACAGTTAGTTGTATGGACTGTTCTGTTTGGCCCAGAAACAAAAAACAGAAAACTGAAATCCACCTAGAAATCCATGCCCGAAGCTGCCTTGATTTTTGTGACAAATCTGTACGGCTGTACAGAATCATACAGACTGTACAGATCCGTACAATACGGCCTCCCACAGCAGAAAAATATTTCGGCCCAAAACTCACAGAAATATTTTCTCAGGATTCATGCCCTCCTTCCTTGGAAAACGTGCCCTCCTTGCTGCTCACTTTCCTCTCTCTAGCATACTCAAAAATCTCTCTCAATCTCCTCCCGATGTCTTCACAACATCCTCCCGATGTCCTCTCAACATGTCTTGCACACTACCCAATGCATTCTTTTATAATCTAAAAATGACATTTCCCCCTCCAAATTGTCTTTTCACCTTCCCAACCCTATATCCAAAGGCCAAGATTAGATCTTGCCTTTTTCAAGATCAACGGTCATGATCCATTCCCTCCAAAATGAATCACTTGAAATATTAAAGTGATTTCACTTTATTACATAAGTGCTTTATGAAAATAAAGTCACTTTAAAAATAGAACGTACACTTTATTAAAAAAGTCACTTTTATAAAAGAACCACTTAAAACAACTTTATAAAAACTATTACAAAGTTAAGTTCTTGGTAGTGTAAACATTAAGGTAACATCCACATACAAGAAAAAACATGCGGAGTACCTCCCGAGCTAAAAAATAACAAGGACTTGGTGGAGTCCTCAATCAAAATGGGTTTGTTATATGTTATGAATCAAGGAAGTTGAAGGAACATGAAAGACACTATGTCACTCATGATTTGGAGTTGGCATCCATAGTGCATGCCTTGAGGAAATGGAGACACTACCTCATGGGGAAAAGGTTTGAGCTGAGGACAGACCATAATGGTCTGAAGTATTTATTTGATCAACCAACTCTAAATGCTAGGCAAAACATATGGTTATAATTTCTCAATGAATATGACTTCGATATAAAGCATATCAAGGGGAAAGAGAACAAAGTGGTTGATGCACTCAGCAGAAGAGTGCATGAATTGCATGCTACAATCATTAGCATGTACAGATCAGATTTGAAACAAAGAATTTTAGAGGCTACAAAATTAGATTTGCAATACAATGAATTAGTGGCAAAGTTATAGCAAGGTAATTTGCAACAAAAAAATGAAGAATACAAGCTAGATAATGATGAAATTCTGAAGTACAGGGGCAGAATTTATGTACCAAATTCCCAGGAATTGAAAATTTTGATATTGAGAGAAATGCATAATGTACCTTATGTTGGGAACCTAGGTTATCAGAAAACTATTGCAGCTATCAAGAGCCAATATTATTGGCTAGGGATGAAGAAAGAAGTTGTTGATTTTATCGCCAAATGTTTGGAATGTCAAAAGTTAAAAGATGAGCATAGACACCTAGTTGGTTTTCTACAGCCATTACCCATTCTTGAGTGGAAATGGGAAGTTGTAACAATATATTTCATCACTAAACTGCCGATAACAAACAACATGATTCTATCATGGTAGTAGTGGATCAGCTTACTAAAGATGCCCATTTTATTCTAGTAAAGCTTACTCACAAGGCAACCAACATTGTTGATATTTTTATGAGAGAAATTGCCCGATTACATGGCATACCCAAGACAATTGTGTTTGGCAGAGATCCAAAATTAACCTCAAATTTTTGGAAGGGACTACTTAATGGATTTGGAACAAATTTGAATTTTAACACAACTTATCATCCAGAATCAGTTGGACAAACAAAGAGAGTGAATCAAGTGATTGAGGATATGTTGAGGATGTATGTGATGGATAAACCATTAAAATGGGAAGACTACCTACACTTAGTAGAGTTTTCTTATAACAAATGGTACCAAATAGCTCTAAAGATGAGCCCATTTGAGGCACTTTATGGCAGAAAGTGCAACACACCGGTAAGTTGGGATAACCCAACAGATAGAGCAGTGATTGGGCTGGATTTACTCAGGGAAATGGAGGAAAAATGTTGAAAATAAAACAAAATTTAGATGTTGCCAAAGACACACAGAAAATCTATGTTGATAAGGGCAAAACTCACAGGGAATTTAAAGTTGGGGACCATGTATTCTTGAAAGTGAAAGCCAATAGAAGTTCCCTGAAGTTGGGAAATTGTTCAAAATTGGCAGGTCGCTATTGTGGGCCATTTGAAATAATAGAGAGGATTGGTCCAGTATCTTATATGATTGCATTTCCTACATCTATGTATGTTCATAATGTATTACATGTATCATTGCTAAAGAAATATATACCTGATGCTAATCATGTTATTGATTGGAATGTGATTCAGGTGGAGCAAGAAGGCGCTTTCCAAGTGCATCCGGTATGCATTCTGGACCGGAAAATCAAACAGCTTCAGAATCGGTCCATAGGGATTGTAAAGGTCCAATGGACCTGATACGGAACTGAGGATGCTACTTGGGAGTATGAGGATGCAATGCGGGAAAAATACCCACATCTTTTTGAGGATTTTTGAAAATTTTGTGGCATATGTGTACATAATGCACTGAGGATACTGCATAAATAAGGGGAGGGGATTGTAATACCGCTCGGTCGAACCCAATTGTAAATGTAAAATGAAAATGCACTTAAGATGGTGAGTTGTTTGATATCATTTTTGTTTTCACCTTCCATGGTATAGTGTGCACATGTACTGCGCAGTAAAATGATGAAGTGTGCACATTCCAGGTACTGCGCGCAACAACTTAAGTGCACGAGATTTTTAGGCTAGGGAGCCTTTGTGTATATGTTGGGTTTTATAGGCTAGTGAACCAATTTTTTGATGAGTAGGTCGGAGAGCTTAGATGTTAAAGGCTAGTGAGCCTATTTTTTTATATGTCTTATCATTAATATCAAATACATCGTTGCGCGCAGACCGACCATGATAAAAGAGTACAAGGGACTAAACTCCACTAGTTAGGGAAAGTGGGGGCTAAAAGTTAAGAAAAAGGGCTAAGCTAGGGCGCTTAAGCCAAAAAGGAATATTATATTAATATTCCTTAAATCATAAAGTATGGGAAATTATTTTATCCTAAGTTCTAAGGGTGGGGACAAGTGGGCCAAAGTAGCTCCCAACATGACAAGTTTCAAGTTGGGGACACACATACATATAGTTTGGACTTAGTTCATTTCCCATCATTCCTTCCATTCATTCAGTCATTGAGTCGATCATTCCAGGGAGCCTTCACACACTCATTGAGCTATTCTCCATACCTTCCTATCACTGTACCTGAACCTGTATCTGTAAAAATACTTGTTTGTGTAGTTGGTTAGCTTGGGAGCTGGACTGAAGAAGCGAGTTGTCAGGCCCGTAGAATATTGATGAGGCAGGTTGTCAGGCCCGTGAGAAATTACTCTCTGGGTGAGAGAATTGTTGGGAATTGATTTCCTAAAGGTGCCAAACTGCAACTACATAGCTCTGAGACTTCTAGTCTGACCTGTTGTTGAAGCCCAGAAACAAAGTGGGGCAACTGAAGGACTGTTGAGCAGAGAAGGGGCACACTTCTTGGGGTGGGACAGGCATGTGGGGAATGAGGGATTGTAGGTTGTTAGTTTGAGTTGGCACCTGTGACAGAGTCTTTCCTTTTGTCTGAGATAATCAGCTTGGTTAGGAATCCCTTTAACCGGGTGGAGTTTAGTCCCAGCTCGAGGGTGACCCACTGCTGAGAGTGATGAGCAGTGTGGTATAAGGCTGGGAGGTTAGTGGAAGGTCTGCACACAGTTGGTGATATTATTACCAAGATAAGTGTTAGCTATGTTACAAATTTACATGTTGCATTATTATTTATGTGTTTATTTTTATGGGTTTATCCTATGTATGGTTTATAATTGTCTTTATACTTATGGGTATTTCCTATATATGCTACAAGTATATGTTTATTGTTATTTATGTATGAATCCATGCATTTACAGAATGTATTTGTTTGTTTACGTTATATATATAAAGTTTCACAAGAGTTATGTGTGTATATGTTTTAATTGCATGTAGTGCGAAAAATTTATGTGGCATAGCTCAGTTGGATGTTGGGTATGTTACAGTATGTTGATTAGAGAATAAAAAAAATTATGGAGTAGCATGGCCTATCTTGGGTGGTCGAGGATGTTACAATATGGTATCAGAGCTTCAGTTTTCAACACTAAGCTTGGATGGGCCGAGAAAGTTTGAGTTGAAGCGAAATTTCACAGAGGATTTATTTCGAAGTGGATAAATTTCGAGTTGCAGAGTGTCCATGGAAATAGGTAACAAAAATTGTGCGGAATTGGAAAAAAGCTCCAATTTCTATTGTTAAATTCATGGAAAAATTGAGAAATTTGGCCATGTGGTGAGATATTCTTGATTTAACATCCATTCTAGAAAATTTAGACCTGGAATTTGTCGAATTTGAAGTTACAGTGAAGTCATGACAGTTGGAGTGAGATTAGTCATTAAAATTCTGAATTCGTGGCTTGAGTTTAGGAAAACATTTGTTCCAGAAATGTCAAACCGCAGCAATTTGTTGTTGTAGAGGTTGAACTAGTGTTATCGGGGTGAAATTAATCAAATTTCGTAGTTGTAGAATGTATATGGTAGAAATTGGGAAAAATTTAAGCAAAAGCCCCAATTTCTACAGTGGAATTCACGAGGAATTGATGCACATAAAAATGAATGTGTGAAGGTGGGCGCACT
>JASDQU010502074.1:123972-139544 GCA_032191745.1 Picea mariana | reverse complement strand
TCCAGGGATCCTTCACACACTCATTGAGATATCCTCTATACCTTCCTATCACTGTACCTGAACTTGTATATGTAGACATACTTGTTTGTGTAGCTGGTTCGTTTGGGAGCTTGACTGAAGAAGTGGGTTGTCAGGCTCGTGGGATATTGAAGAGGCAGGTTGTCAGTACCGTGAGCAATTTCTCTTTGGGTGAGAGAATTGTTGGGAATTGATTTCCTCAAGGTGCTAAACTGTAGCTACAGGGCTTTGAGACATCTTGTCCAGCTTGTTGCTGAAGCCCGCAAAGGAAGTGGGGTAGCCGAAGGACTGTTGAGCAAAGAAGGGGCACACTTCCTAGGGTGGGACAGGAATGTGGGGAATGAGGGATTGTAGGTTGTTAGTATGAGTTGGCACCTGTGACAGAGTCTTTCCTTTATTCTGAGATAGTCATCATGGTTAGGAATCCCTTTACCCAGGTGGAGTTTAGTCCCAGCTCAGGGGTGACCCACTACTGAGAGTGATGAGCAATGTGGTCTAAGGCTGGGTTGTTCATGGAAGGTCTGCACGCATTTGGTGATATTTTTACCAAGATAAGTGTCAACTGTGTGATAAATTTACATTCTGCATTATTATTTATGTGTTTATTTTTATGGGTTTATCTTATGTATGGTTTATAACTGTCTTTATATTTATGGGTATTGCCTATATATGTTGCATGTATATGTTTATCGTTATTTCAATATGAATCTGTGCATTTACAGAACGTTTTTGTTTGTTTACATTTTATATATAAATTTCTGCAAGAGTTCTATGTGTATATGTTTTAGTTGSATGAAGTTTGAAAAAATTATGTAACATAGCTCAGTTGGATGTTGGGTATGTTACAATATGTTGAGAGGAGAATAAATGTGTTTTCTGGAGTAGCATGGCCCATCCTGGGTAGCCAGGGATATTATAATATGGTATCATAGCTCCAGTTTTCAACACTGRGCCTGGATGGGCCAAGCAAGTTTGARTTGAAGCGAAATTTCATAGAGGATTTATTTTGAAGTGGCCAAATTTTGAGTTGCAGAGCGTCCATGCAAAAAAGTAACACCAATTGTGCGGAATTGGAAAAAAACCCCAATTTATGTTGTTAAATTCATGGGAAAATTTAGAAATTTGGCCACGTGGTGAGATATTCTTGATTTAATATCTGTTCTAGCAAATTCAAAGATGGAATTGGTCGAATTTGAAGTTACAGTGAAGCCATGACAGTTGGAGCGAGATTAGTAATTAAAATTCTCAATTCGTGACTTGAGTTTGGGAAAAAAATCATTCCAGAAATGTCAAACCGTAGCGATTTCTTATTGCAAAGGTTGAACTGGTGTTATCAGGGTGAAATTGAACAAATTTCATAGTTGTAGACTGTTTATGTTAGAAATTGGGAAAACGTTAATCAAAAGCCTTAATTTCTACAACGGAATTCATGAGGAATTGATGCACATAAAAGGAATGTGCGCAAGTGGGCACACTAAAAATGCATGATGCGTAGTAAAAGGATTGTGATATAAAAAATATTGGTGTGCTGGTGTGCATGCTAAATTTTGGCGCTGCGCGGAAAAATATTGGCCTGCTGGTGCGAGAGCTAAATTTTGGCATCGCACGAAAAAATTTTGTTGTGCAGGTGCGCGCACTAAATTTTGGCACCATGCAGAAAAATATTGGTGTGTGCGTGCTAAAATTTGGCAACCCACGGAAAAATGTTGGTGTGCAGATGCATGTGCTAAAATTTGGCGTCGCGTGAAAAAATGTTGGTGTGTGGGTGCATGCGCTAAATTTAGTGTTGCGTGGTGTGCATACGCATATTAAGGTGTGCACGGTGTGCACAAAAATAATAATGGAGCACATGGTGTGTGCAGTATTGGCAGAGCGCAGAGGATTGTGGTTTTTGTGCGCACAATGTGGGTATATGTTGTCATGCGGAAGTTTAGTTAATGGTGCRTGCAAAGTATTGGTGTGCAGTGGGAGCATACTAAAGTTTGGTATGGTGCAACATGTAGAATATCAGCGTGCGATACAAAAATTGCATGCAACAGGAAATAATGCAAGAACCAAAATTATGTGTGGTAGATATTGGCGCGTGACACAAAAGTAGTGTGCACCAGTTACTCGTGCGAAAAAGAAGTGATGTACAATGGTTATAGGTGCGCAAAGCACGATTTACCTTTTGGTTTTGTTGTGCATGCTAAATATGGGTGTACAGATTGAAATTTGTGTGCGCGAAGTCGTTTGGAGGGTGAACAACAACGAAAAACCAGCGAATTTCCATGACATTTTATAATGTTTGAACGCCATCTTTTTGCAGCGCGTTTTTTAGGCCCTTAACAACATTAGCGACTCAAAAACCATGAGAAGTGATTCAACCTTTTCACACTTTAACTTTGTAAATCAAATAAAATAGGTCGAAGAGAGATTTCTAATGGTGTAAACCATTCATCAAACAGAGCTTTTATGAGAAAGTTACAACATAAACTGTGGAGGGTAAATTTTAAGACCCAACTAACTTCAAAGAGCCATAACTTTTTGCTCTGGAATTAGATTGAGGTGCATGAGTAGTTAATGGAAATATATTGAACCATAGAAGACATTCCTAGAGCTGAATTAAATTTGTGGGCAAGTTAAAAATGTGTAAAATGCAAAAGAAGGTACCTGTAGCATTCCATACCAAAAACACGAATTGGCCTAGAACTTCAGCAAGCTGTAACTAGCAGCCCAAAACCCAAAAAGAGGTGAAACTTGGTCAGACTGTCCAAAATATGTATATGAAGAAACCCAACTGAGATCCTATGAAAAATACAATGGAGTAGGTGCAAAAAGGCATAATTATAGCGTAGAGTTGCACCAAGTTGAAGTGTGAACAAAAAAATTAATGGACAATTTTCAAATAACCATAACTTTCTGCTCAAGACTCGGAATTGAGCATAGAAGAAGGCATTTGAAAGGTGTTGGATAGTAGAATATATTTATTGATCCAAAAAATTGATCTGGGTATTTAATTTTTTAGGAAATCAGAAGAAATAGTTATGATATATAATTGAACCATAATGGTTCATATTTTTCATGAAATTGTTGAAACAGTTAGCCTGACAAAATTTTGTTGGCTGCACATTTTTGCAGAGTTAATAAAAAATAGATCAGATTAGGATCTGCATAGATTCTAGAGGAATGGAAGAGTAAAATGGGAATTACATCCAAGAATATGAGATCAGAGGAATGGATGTCCATTTGGGATTTGAAGGAACAAACTCAAATGGACATGGAGAACGAAGGGATGAAAACATGAATATGGTAGATACAATTAAAAATTTGTAGAAGGATGTCCAAATCCATAAAGCCAATAATGAGAGGCTTATGAGAGACAAGAAGAAACAACAGGAATTCAACATGAAGTTAATGCAAAGATTGACCTGAATAGAAAAGAAATTGGATAAGGAGAGTGGCTCAAGAAAATCAGGAAGTTACAGGTCTCCTGATGAGGAAAGAAGAACAAGAAGTGTTAGAAGACATTGTCATCACTCCCCGAGGAATTTCAATAAGAGAGAAAACAAAAACTCAATTCCATCCCCTTTCAGGAAGCATAAGAGGTCTAGGGTGGATGAGTTATGAGGAGAAATGAACAAAATCAAACCTCCTACATTTGATGGTGAGCATAAGAAGGATGAAGATGCAAAGACATGGTTGTTGTGCATGAGGAAGTATTTTCAATTGCATAATTATTCTTCTCATGAAGAAGGAATAATTTCCATCTATCAACTCAAGGGAAAGGCATCCAGGTGGTGGGATCAACTTGTGCAGGTGCAACACATTAAAGAGAAAAGTGTTACTTGGAGGGAATTCAAGAAGTATTTTGAGAAGAAATACTTGACTAAGAGATACTATGATAAGAAAATGAAAGAGTTCTTTGAACTCAAGATTGGGAGTATGACCATAGATGAATATGAAAGAAGGTTTTTAGAAATATTGAAGCATGTTTCTTTCATCAAGGATGCGACAGTTAAGATTCAGAGGTATTTGAGTGGATTTCCATCATTCATCAGTGACAAAATACAGTATGATGATCCCAATACATTGGATGACACCATAATGCGAGTTAAATGGCTATATGATCAGAAAAAATCAAGGCCAACTTTCCAAAATCTTGGGAAGACAAAAAGAAATTCAACATGGATCAGAGGAAGAAGGGAACTAAGCCACCATTCTTCAGAAATAATACTCAAAGATAGCCAACTTCTATAGAACCCAGAACAATTGAGACATGGTGTCAAAGGCTAAGGAAACCACCTATTCAATGTTGGGGTTGCAAAGGATATCATATGTTCATATATTGTCCTCACAGAGGTGAAAAAGTGAGGATTGTTCAAAATGTACAACAAGCTGAAACATTGGAGGACGTGGGCAGAAATGTACAAAGGATCTATGCAACCATGGACAACGAGAAACAAAAGTATCAATCTCATATTATTGAAGTGGAAGGTATGATCAACAACCAAACCATTGCTATTTTAATTGATTCAGGAGCTATTCATAGTTATATAGATCCTAATATGGTGGAAAGTTTGCATTTGCCAAAAAGCAAGCATGGAAAATCTTGGTTGGTGCAGCTGGCTACCGGATCCAAAAGAAAATTTAATGAAATGGTTAAGCCATGTCTTATCGACATGAATGGACAAAACACCAGGGAAGATTTGAACATATTGACATTAGGTTCCTATGACTGTCTAATTGGGATGGACTTGTTGGACCAACATCATGCCATCCTAGACTGTCATAACAAGGCGTTTACTTGCTTTGATGAGGAAGGGAGCCTAAGGAAAGTGTAAGGAACTCCCATGGCATTGACCATCAGATAAATTTCAGCATTGTGGCTGAAGAAATGTTACAGAAAAGGGTGTCAAATATTTGCAGCTCATATGGAAGAGACACCTAAAGATAAGGTGCCAAATTTGGAAGATCATGCAGTCCTGGAATATTTTGAAGATGTTTTTAAGGAGGTACCAGGACTACCCCCAAAGAGAGATATTGATTTCTCTATAAATTTAATTTCTGGAGCAGCTCCAGTGTTAAAGACTCCTTACAGAATGAGTACACCAAAGCTGAAGGAGTTGCAAATGCAGCTTGAAGAACTTCTGAAGAAGGGGTATATACACCCAAGCGTGTCACCTTGGGGTGCCCTAGTTTTGTTTGTGAATAAGAAAGATGTGACATTAAGATTGTGCATTGATTTCAGACAGTTGAATAAAGTGACTGTAAAGAACAAGTATCCTCTGCCAAGGATTGATGATCTCTTTGANGCTCCAGTGTTAAAGACTCCTTACAGAATGAGTACACCAAAGCTGAAGGAGTTGCAAATGCAGCTTGAAGAACTTCTGAAGAAGGGGTATATACACCCAAGCATGTCACCTTGGGGTGCCCCAATTTTGTTTGTGAATAAGAAAGATGTGACATTAAGATTGTGCATTGATTTCAGACAGTTGAATAAAGTGACTGTAAAGAACAAGTATCCTCTGCCAAGGATTGATGATCTCTTTGATCAATTGAAGGATTCAAAGATATTTTCAAAGATAGATCTTAGGTAAGGATCAAGGAGGAAGATATCAACAAGACCGCCTTCAGGACAAGGTATGATCATTATGAGTTCATAGTGGTGCCATTTGGGTTGTCAAATGCACTAGTTGTTTTTATGAGCTTAATAAATTGTGTTTTCCAAGAATATTTAAACAAGTTTGTCATTGTCTTTTTGGATGACATCCTTGTATATTCCAAGTCAGAAGAAGAGCATGAGCATAATTTGAGGATGGTGTTGCAAGTATTAAATGAGCATCAATTGTATGCCAAATTGAGCAAGTGTTCATTTTATCAGAAATAAATTCATTATTTGGTACATATCATTTCAAAGGATGGGATAACAGTGGATCTTGAGAAGATAGAAGCGATTAGAGAATGGTTAGCGCCAAAGAATTTGACAGAGGTCATATCATTCATGGGCCTTGCAGGCTACTATATTAGATTTATTAAAGGATTCTTAAATATTTCACACCCAATCACTTCCTTACAAAAGAAGGGTGTGAAGTTTCAATGGACATTGGATTGTGAAAAGAGTTTCCAACACTTGAAACAATTGTTAACAAGTTCTCTAATACTAAGTACTTGGTGGATTTCTCGGTCAAAATGAGTTTGTTATATGTTATAAATCAAGGAAGTTGAAGGAACATAAAAGACACTATACCACTCATGGTTTGGAGTTGGAATCCATAGTGCATGTCTTGAGGAAATGGAGACACTAACTCATGGGGAAAAGGTTTGAGCTAAGGACAGACCATAATGGTCTAAAATATTTATTTGATCAACCAACTCTAAATGCTAGGAAAAGCAGATGGTTAGAATTTCTCAGTGAATATGACTTTGATATAAATCATATCAAGGGGAAAGAGAACAAAGTGGTTGATGCACTTAGCAGAAGAGTGCATGAATTGCATGCTACAACCATTAGCATGTACCAATTAGATTTGAAACACAGAATTTTAGAGGCTGCAAAATTATATTTGCAATACAAGGAATTAGTGGCAAAACTACAACAAGGTAATTTGCAGCAGAAAATTGAAGATACAAGCTAGGTAATGATGAAATTCTGAAGTAAAGGAGCATAATTTATGATTCAAATTCCCAGGAATTGAAAAATATGATATTGAGAGAAATGAATAATGTACCTTATGTTGGACACCCAGGTTATCAGAAAACTATTGCAACTGTCAAGAGCCAATATTATTGGTCGGGGATGAAGAAAGAAGTTGTTGATTTTATTGCCAAATGTTTGGAATGTCAAAAGGTGAAAGATGAGCATAGACACCCAGTTGGTTTGCTACAACCATTAACCATTCCTGAGTGGAAATGGAAAGTTGTAACAATGGATTTCATCACCAAACTACCTAGAACAAACAAGCAACATGATTAAATCATGATAGTGGTGGATAAGCTTACTAAAGTTGCCCATTTTATTCCAGTAAAGATCACTCACAAAGAAGCCAACATTGTTGATATTTATATGAGAGAAATTACCCGATTACATGGCATACCCAAGACAATTGTGTCTGACAAAGATCTAAAATTTACCTCAAATTTTTGGAAGGGATTATTTGATGGATTTGGAAAAAATTTGAATTTTAGCACAGCTTATCATTCAGAATCAGATGGAAAAATAGAGAGGGTGAATCAAGTGATTGAGGATATGTTGAGGATGTATGTTATGGATAAACCATCAAAATGGGAACACTATCTACACTTAGTAGAGTTTAGTTATAACAATGGGTACCAAACATCTCTAAAGATGAGTCCATTTGAGGCACTTTATTTTAGAAAGTGCAACACACCAGTAAGCTAGGATAACGCATTAGATAGAGAAGTTGTTGGGCCAGATTTACTCAGGGAAATGGAGGAGAAAATGTTTAAAATAAAACAAAATTTAAAGGTTTCCCAAGACAGGAAAAAAAACTATGTTGATAAGGTCAGAACTCACAAGGAATTTAAATTTGGGGACCATGTAGTCCTAAAACTAAAAGCTAACAAAAATTCCCTCAACTTAGGAAATTGTTCAAAGTTGGCAGCTTGCTATTATGGGTCGTTTGAAATACTAGAGAGAATTGGTTCGGTAGCTTATATGATTGCATTGCCTACATCTATGTATGCTCATAATGTATTCCATGTATCATTGCTAAAGAAATATATACCTAATGCTAATGATATTATTGATTGGAATGTGATTCAGGTGGAGCAAGAAGGCACTTTCTAAGTGCATCTGGTACGCATTTTGGATCAGAAAATCAAACAACTCCAGAATCGATCCATAGGGCTTGTAAATGTTTGATGGACCTGGTACAGTCCTAAGGACACTACTTGCAAGCATGAGGATGCAATGCGGGAAGAATACCCACATTTGTATGAGGATTTTTGAAAATTTTGTGGTATATGTGTACATAATGCACTGAGGATAGTGCACAAATAAGGGGAGGGGATTGTAATACCCCTAGACCGAACCCAATTGTAAATGTAAAATTAAAATATACTTAAGCTGGTGAGTTGTTTGATATCATTTTTGTTTGCACCTTCCATGGTATTGTGCGCACATGTGTTGCGCAGTAAAATGATGAAGTGTGCACATTCCAGGTACCGTGCGTAGCAACTTAAGTGTGCTCGATTTTGAGGTCAAAAAGCCTTTTTGTATATGCTGGGTTTTATTGGTTGGTAATCCAGTTTTATGATGATTAGGTCTAAGAGGTTAGATGTTAAAGTCTAGTGAGACTATTTTTGTATATGCCTTATCATTAATATAAAATACATCGTTGCATGCAAAACGACCACGATAAAAGAGTACGGGGGACTAAACACCACTAGTTAGGGAAAGCGGGGGATAAAAGTTAAGAAAAAGGGCTAAGATAGGGAGCTTAAGACAAAAAGAAATATTATATTAATATTCCTTAAATCGTAAATTATGGGAAATTATTTTATCCTAAGTTCTAAGAATGGGGACAAGTGAGCCAAAGTAGCCCCCAACATGACAAGTGTCAAGCTGGTGACATGCATACATATAGTTTGGACTTAGTTCATTTCCCATCATTCCTTCCATTCATTCAGTCATTGAGTCGATCATTCCAGGGAGCCTTCACACACTCATTGAGTTATCCTTTGTATCGTCCTATCATTGTACCTAAACCTGTACTTGTACCCATACCTCTTTGTGTAGCTGGTTAGCTTGGGAGTTGGACTGAAGAAGCGGGTTGTTAGGCTCATGGGATATTGAAGAGGTAGATTGTCAGGCCCGTGATCAATTTATCTTTGGGTGAGAGAAATGTTGGGAATTTGATTTCCTAAAGGTGCTAAACTGYAGCTACAGAGCTCTAAGACTTCCTGTTTGGCCTGTTGTTGAAGAATGAAAAGGAAGTGGGGAAGCCAAAGAACTATTGAACAGAGAAGGGGCAAACTTACTGTGGTGGAACAAGCATGTGGGGAATGAGGAATTATAGGCTGTTAATTTGAGGTGGAACCTGTGACRAAGTCTTTCCTTTTGTCTGAGATAGTCAGTCTGGTTAGGAATCCCTTTACCCAGGTGGATTTTAGTCCTAGCTCGRGGGTGACCCACTACTGAGAGTGATGAGCARTGTGGTCTAAGGCTAGGAGATTCGTGGAAGGTATGCACGCAACTGGTGATATTCTTACCAAGATAAGTGTCAACTATGTGATAAATTCACATGCTGCATTATTATTTATGGGTTTATTTTTATGGGTTTATCCTATGTATGGTTTATAATTGTTTTTATATTTATGGGTATTTCCTATATATGATGCATGTATATGTTTATTGTTTTTTCAGTATCAATCCATGCATTTACAGAATGTGTTTTTCTGTTTACGTTTTATATATAAAGTTCCACAAGAGTTCTATGTATATATGTTTTAATAGCATGTAGTTCGAAAAATTTATGTGGCATAGCTCAGTTGGATGTTGGGTATGTTACAATATGTTGAGTAGAGAATAAAAGAGTTTTCTGGAGTAGCATGGCCTGGCCTGGGTGGTTGGGGATGTTACAACATGGTATCATATCTTTGGTTTTAAGCGCTGAGCCTGGATGGGCTAATAAAGTTTGAGTTGAAGCGAAATTTCAGAGAGGATTTATTTTGAAGTGGCCAAATTTCGAGTTGCAGAGCATCCATGGAAAAAAGTAACAGCAATTGTACGGAATTGGAAAAAATCCCCAATTTATGTTGTTAAATCCATGGAAAAGTTGAGAAATTTGGCCATGTGGTTAGATATTCTTGATTTAATATCTATTCTAGCAAATTTAGACCTGGAATTTGTAGAATTTGAAGTTACAGTGAAGCCATGAATATCGGAGCGAGATTAGTAATTAAAATTCTCAACTCGTGACTTGAGTTTGGGAAAAAAATTGTTCCAGAAATGTCAAACCGCAACGATTTGTTGTTGCATGGGTTGAAATGGTGTTAATGGGGTGAAATTGAACAAATTTCATAGTTGCAGAATGTCTATCGTAGAAATTGGGAAAACGTTAAGCAAAAGCCCCAATTTCTGCAGTGGAATTCACGAGGAATTAATGCGCATAAAAATGAATGTGCACAGGTGGGCGCACTAAAAATGCATCATGCGCAGTAAAAATGTTGTGATATGAAAAATATTGGCGTGTTGGTGTGCGCACTAAATTTTGGCGTCGCATGGAAAAATATTGACATGCTGGTGTTCGCGCTAAATTTTGGCGCCACGCGGAAAAATGTTGGTGTGTAAGTGTGCACACTAAATTTTGGTGTCGTGCGGAAAAATATTGGTGTGCAGGTGCACACGCTAAAATGTGGCGCCGCGTGGAAAAATGTTGGTGTGCACACACATAATAATGGTGTGTGTGGTGTGCGTAGTATTTGCAGAGCGCAGAGGAGTTTGGTTGGTGCGCGCGCAATGTGGCTATATGTTTTCATGCGACAGTTTAGTTAATGGTGCGCGGTGGGGGAGTTCTAAACTTTGGCATGGTGCAACGCGTAGAGTGAAATGCACATGGAATATCAGCGTGCAATACAAAAATTGCGCGCAACCGGTAATAGTGCAAGAACCAAAACTGTGTGTGGTGGATATTGGCATGCGACATAAAGTAGTGTGCACCAGTTATTGGCGCAACAGAGAAGTTATGCACAATGGTTATAGGTGTGCAAAGAACGATTTACCTTATGGTGTTGTTGGCATGCTAAATATGGGTGTACATGTTGAAATTTTTGCACGCGAAGTCATTTGGAGGGTGAACAATAGCGAAGAACTAGCAAATTTCCATGACATTTTATATTGTTTGAACATCACCTTTTTGCAGTGCGTTTTGTGTCCCTTAACAACGTTTTTAGCGAATCAAAAACCACGAGAACAGAGTGTATGAAGGTACACTCTRTCTCTACAGCTCAAATAAAATATCTCAGAGAGAGATTTATAATGGTGTAAATCATTTGTCAAACAGATCTTTTATGAGAAACTTACAGTACAAACAATGGAGGGTAAAGTTTAAGAGCCAACTAACTTCAAAGAGCCATAACTTTTTTCTTSGGAATCAGATTGAGGCATAGAAGAATTAAATGGAAATATATTGAACCATAGAAAKCATTCCCAGAGCTGAATTAAATTTTTGGGAAAGCTAAAAATGTCTAAAATGGAAAAGAAGATACTTGTAGCATTCCGGAACAAAAACACGAATTGGCCTAGAACTTCAGCWGGTTGTAACTAGCATCCCAAAACCCAGAAAGAGGTGAAACTTGGACAGAATGTTCAAAATATGTATATGAAGAAACCCAATTGAGATCCTACAAAATCATCAAAGGAGTATGTGTAAAAATGAATAATTACATCGCAGAGTTGCGCCAAGTTGAAGTGTGAACAGAAAAATTAATGGGGAATTTTCAAATAACCATAACTTTCTGCTCAAGACTCGGAATTGAGCATGGAAGAAGGAATTGGAAAGGTATCAGATAGTATAATATCTTTATTCTTCTATAAAATTGATCTGGGCATTTGATTTTTTTAGTAAATTAGAATAAAGAGTTCTGATATATTATTGAACCACAATGGTTTATATTTTTCATGAGATTGTTGAAATAGTTAGCATGACAAAGTTTTGTTGGTTGCACATTTTTGCAGAGTTAGCAACAACTAGATCAGATCAGGATCCACACAGAGTCGAGAGGAATGAAAGAGGCATAGGGGACTTACAACCAGGCAGATGAGATCATAGGGATGGATGTCCATTTGGGCATTAAAGGAATAAACTCCAATGGACATGGAAAAGGAAGGGATGAAAACATGAATATGCTACAGACCATTAAAAATTTCCAAAATGATGTCCAAAGCCATAAATACGATAATATATAGCTTATGAGAGCCAAGGAGAAGCAAGAGGACTTCAACATGAAGTTAATTCTGATCTTGAATAGAATAGAAAAGAAATTCTATAAGGAGAGGAGCTCAAGCAAATCAGGAAGTCGCAGGTCTCCTGATGAGAAAAGAAGAACAAGGAGTGTTAGTAGACATCGCCATCACTCCCTGATGCATTCCAATAAGAGAGCACACAACAGCTCAAGTCCATCCCCTACTAGGAAGCATAAGAAGTCTGGGGTGGATGAGCTATGAGGAGAAATGAACAAAATCAAACCTCCCACATTTGATGGCGAGAACAAGAAGGATGAAGATGCAGAGACATGGTTCTTGGGCATGAGGAAGTATTTTCAATTACATAATTATTATTCTCATGCAGAAGGAAGAATTTCCATCTATAAACTCAAGGGAATGGAATCCATGTGGTGGTATCAACTTGTGCAAGTGCAACGCATTAAAGAAAAAAGTGTTATTTGGAGGGAATTCAAGAAGTATTTTGAGAAGAAATACTTGACTAAGAGATACTATGAAAATAAAATGAAAGATTTCTTTGAACTCAAGCTTGGGATTATGACCATAGATGAATATGAAAAAATGTTTTTAGAACTATTGAAGCATGTTTCTTTCATCAAGGATGAGACAGTTAAGATTCAGAGGTATTTGAGTGGATCGCCATCATTCATCAGTGACAAAATATAGTATGATGATCCAAAGACATTGTAGGAAACCATAAGGAGAGATAAATTCCTATATGATCAGAAAAAATCAAGGCCAACTTTCCAAAAATATTGGGAAGACAAAAATAAATTCAAGATGGATCAGAGGAACAAGGGAACTAAGCCACCATTCTTTAGAAATAATACTCAGGGACAACCAACTTCTGGAAAACCTAGAATGATTGAGACAAGGGGTCAAAGGTCCAAGCAACCACCTATTCAATGTTGGGTTTGTAAAGGAGATCATATGTTCAGATATTGTCCTCACAGAGGTGAAAACGTGAGGATTGTTGAGAATGTACAGAAAGCTGAAAAGGTGGAGGACATGGGAAGAAATATAACAAGGATCTATGGAACCCTAGACAACAATCAAGCAGAGTATCAATCACATATGATTGAAGTGGAAGGTATGATCAACAACCAAACCATTGTTATTTTAATTGATTCAAGAGATAGTCATAGTTATATAGATCCTAAGATGGTGGAAAGTTTTCATTTTCCAAGAAGCAAGCATGGAAAATCTTGGTTGGTGCAGCTGGCTACTAGAGCCAAAAGAAAAGTTAATGAAATGGATAAGTCATGTCTTATGTACTGAACACCAAGGAATATTTGAACATCTTGTCTTTAGGTTCCTATGACTGTATAATTGGGATGGATTGGTTGGACCAACACCATGCCATCCTAGACTGTCATAACAAGGCATTTACTTGCTTGGATGAGGGAAGGAACCTAGGGAAAGTGCAGTGAATTCCCAGGGCAGTGACCATCAGAGAAATTTCATCATTGCAGCTAAATAAATGTTACAGAAAAGGGTGTCAAATATTTGCAGCTCATATGGAAGAGACACCTAAAGATAAGGTGCCAAATTTGGAAGATCATGCAGTCTTGGAAGATTTTGAAKATGTGTTCAAGGAGGCACCAGGACTACCCCCAAAGAGAGATATTGATTTCTCTATAAATTTAATTCCTGGAGCAGCTCCAGTGTCAAAGACTCCTTATAGAATGAGTACACCAGAGCTGAAGGAGTTGTAAATGCATCTTGAAGAATTATTGAAGAAGGGGTATATATGCCCAAGTGTGTCATCTTGGGGTGCCCCAATCTTGTACATGAAGAATAAATATGGGACATTAAGATTGTGCATCGATTTCATACAGTTGAATAAAGTGACTGTAAATAACAAGTATCCTCTGCCAAGCACTGATGATCTCTTTGATCAATTGAAGGATGCAAACATATTTTCAAAAATAGATCTCAACTTAGGATACCATCAGGTAAGGATTAAGGAGGAAGATATCATCAAGACCACCTTTAGGAAAAGGTATGGTCATTATGAGTTCACAATGGTGCCATTTGGGTTGTCAAATGCACCAGTTGTTTTTATGTGCTTAATGAATGGTGTTTTCCAATAATATTTAGACAAGTTTGTCATTGTCTTTTTGGATGACATCCTTGCATATTCCAAGTCAAAATAAGAGCATGAGAATCATTTGAATTTGGTGTTTCAATTATTAAGGGAGCATCTGTTGTATGCCAAATTGAGCAAGTGTTCATTTTATGAGAAACAAATTCATTATTTGGGACATATCATTTCAAATGATGGGATAGAAATGGATCCTGAGAAGATAGAAGCCATTAGAGAATGGTCAATGCCAAAGAATGTGATAGAGGTCATATCATTCATGGGCCTTGCAGGCTACTATAGGAGATTTATTGAAGGATTATCAAAGATTGCACATCCAATCACTTCCTTACAAAAGAAGGATGTGAAGTTTCAGTGGACATTGGATTGTGAAAAGAGTTTCCAACACTTGAAACAATTATTAACAAGTGCTCCAATAATAAGGATTACATACCTAAATGAAGACTTCATTGTATGCACAGATGCATGTAAATAAGGACTTGGTGGAGTATTCAGTCAAAATGGGTTTGTCATATGTTATGAATCAAGGAAGTTGAAGGAACATGAAAGACACTATGCCACTCATAATTTGGAGTTGGAAGCCATAGTGCATGCCTTGAGAAAATGGAGACACTAACTCATGGGGAAGAGTTTTGAGCTGAGGACAGACCGTAATTGTCTGAAATATTTATTTGATCAACCAAATCTAAATTCTAGGAAAAGTAGATGGTTAGAATTTATCAGTGAATATGACTTTGATATAAAGCATATCAAGGGGAAAGAGAACAAAGTGGTTGATGCACTCAGAAGAAGAGTGCATGAATTCACTGATGGTTCTCTAACACACCAAATATGATGGTTCCTTGATGGTTCAATTTTCCTTGATATAATCTAGATGGTTCCTTGATGGTTCAAAATATGACTGTTCCTTTATGGTTCTCTAACACAGGCGACGCTCATGCTGGCCCAAAACTGCTTGTGGTTGTAGCCAAATGGATCCTTCTTCAGCTAACTTGGGAAGGTTGGTTTGAATTTGGCGCTTAGTTCCAATCACCTTCTTTAAGCATGAAACATGAAAAATAGGATGTAGCTTTGAATGACTGGGCAAAGCTAACTAGTAGGCTACTTATCCCACACGCTTGAGAACAGTATAAGGACCATGAAATTTGGTGCTAGCTTCTGAAAACGCTCAGCCTTGAGGGAATTTTGCTTGTAAGGTTGCAGTCAAAGAAACACCTGATCCCGTTCTGCAAATTGATGTTCAGAGTGGCCTTGATCTACTTGTTGCTTCATGCGATTTTGTGCCATGACCAAATTATCTTTGAGGGTATGGAGAATAGCCTCTCAAATTGTAAGTGTTTGGTCAACCACCTGGACCTTCAAGACACTAGGTAAGTATGAGAGAACTGAAGGTGGCTTCTGTCCATATATTGCTTCAAAAGGAGTCATGCGTGTAGCTGTATGGTATGAAGTGTTGTACCACCATTCAGCTAGGGGTAACCATTGAGCCCACTGATTTTTCTT
>JASDQU010502074.1:68745-83518 GCA_032191745.1 Picea mariana | reverse complement strand
GTCAAGTAAATCTGTCAAAATCTTGTGAAGCCACACTTCTTCGTATATTCACTACTATATACTTTGCCTCTGTGGTACTCAAGGCCACAGAGTTTTGTTTCCTGCTAAATCGGGAAACCATGGAAAACTTCACAGTAGAACATCAACCGGATGTGCTCTTCCGGTCCATTTTACTTTCTGTTCAATCTAAATCGACATATCCTGCAAACTCAAGTTCACACTGGAGGCATATCTCAGGCCATATCCAACTATGCCTCGTATATATCTTAATACATATTTTGTTGTTGTCTAGTGAGTCTGTCTCGGTTGACTCATGAAATGATTACGCACATTCACTACATGGCATGAATCAAGTTTGGTGTTAACCGGTTACATCAGTGATCCAATCAGCTGTGGATCAGTCTCGTCTGAATCATCATCAATCTTCTTCTTTTAAATCCATCACAGTGGATTTTGCATTCTGTCATACTTGAACTTCTTTAATATTTCCACTATATATTTTCCTTAACTTAGGAAAATCTCATCGGTCCTCTGTCATACTTCTTGTCCCAAGAAGTAGTGCATCATACTCAGATTCTTCATCTCGAATTCAAAAGTCAAGGATTACTTGTATCCAACAACAAGGCTTTCTGAATAAGTCATCAAAATCAGGCTCTCGTCATGAACACTGTAATGATATAGGTTTGGATCAACAACACTCTTGCTGAAATCCAAACTCATCAAGAATTTATCTATATGATATAGTTTCCAACTCATGGATGGTAGTACGGATGGAAGTGTATCAAGTTTACTGGATCAAGTGTCTCATCATAGACAACTCCCTTTGTTTGTGAGAAACCTCTGGCTATAGATCTCGTTTTGTATTTCTCGACACTTCCATCAGCTACATGCTTGATCTTATAGATCCACTTGGAAGTTACCACAGACTTCCCTTCTAGTCCCTGAATAATATCTTATGCATCTTTCTTTAAGATATACCGATATTCTTTTGTTATGGCATCTTGCCATACATGTTCTCCTGTTGCTTCTCTAAGACAAGGAGGCTCAACATCAATGAAGTGGCTCATGATTGAAGGATAGCTCGAAAATCTCTTTTTCTTTCTCGGGATGTGCCTTGAGAGGCTTGTATGTTTCTCTGCCTCTTGCATAGTGAGTCTAGGTAGGCCTTTTATGCCCTACTGCAATATCTCTGAAAATATCAACTGGAGCAACTAGATCAACTGGAATAATGTCTATCTCCCTATGAGCTGCTGAAGGGAGAGAAGGTATTGTCTTACTGTTAATCTCCATCTGAGATTCTCTAGATCTTTGAAAGACAATCTCTTCTTTAAGGACATCTTCTCTGCTTGTCTCAATCTGTCTCTGACCAGGGATGTCGATCTGGAATGCCTTTGAAGATTCACTGTATCATTTCTTTCTAACGGATCTAGCTTGGACTTCTTCTCTTTGGGTACATGAAAATACACTGGGCACCCAAATAACCTGAAGTGTTCAATCTCAGGCTTCATTCCAATGAAGACCTCTTCGGGAGTTATGTTTTTCAAAGTCTAGTGAAGACTCTTGTTCTGAAAATATATTGTTTCATGCATGCTTATGCCCATAGAATCATAGAAAGATTTTGATCATGTGTTATTGCATTGGTTGCCCCAATGATGGTTCTATTCTTCCTCTTTCTCAAATACATTCAACTCCCTCTGAGTCAAGTGGCTCCCTCTGAAGGATAAACATCTTCATTTGATCTTAACTTGTCTGGAACAAGAAAACAAGAGGAACCAAAACAAGAATATCTCCTAAAGGAGAATAATGAGTGCAACTCTGGAATTAAAACAATTTAAGGATTGTTGTCATAGCTAAAACACCTACTTGTAATGTAGCAAACTTTAGAAATATAGGTTAGAGGAATGACAATTACAACAATCAAACCTGGAGTCTTCACTTTGAGTTTGTTGTTCCTTTGAATGCACTGAGATCCCTCTAGGTCCATGACTTCAACAAAAGGTTCCTTCCTCCTGCAATTTCCCTCATGACAACGATACAAATAATATATATACAAGTGCATACCTGAGGGTGTTGATATGACTTCTCCAATGTCTCCTAGCTGATCTTTGTCCTCTTGCCATCTTCATGAAGGAGGTATGTCACAGTGATTTGTATCACCCACAATAAGTCTTCCTTTGAAGTCTTGTCTTCCAGAAACTTGAAGTTGCTTGATCCATCAAGCTTAACTTCCATCATAGTTTTGTTCATCATAATTTTAGAAAACCTAACGGCTAGGCTAGGCTAGCACTTTTAGATTTTGTTGGCTTATGACTGTCAACAATAAGCCTTTGAAAGATGGGAGAACACTGGTGAGCTGAAGAGCTCCTTCAATGAGTTGCAGAAACCCTAATACTGAAATTTCTGCAAAAATTAGCGAAACACTAGAAACCCTAGGGCCAAAAAGTCAAAATGCTAGGAAATGCAATATGAAGCTTGTTGGAGGTGCGTTGAAGGAGGCCATACACTCCTATGCCAAAATTAGCCCCAACGTCCAAGTATTAAGGGCTAAAACTGAGGAAGAAGGAGGGTCGTACGAAATTTCTGGAAATCCTAGGAGGGTCGTACGGCTCTGCAAAAAGAGGGCGATTTGCCTTGAAGTTTTGTGCAATGGGTTCTTCAAGACCTATGCTCTGATACCATGTTGATTTTTCCATAAGCAAGGTTAAGCATGAAGTTCATTCCATTTTTAGCATTTAACCATAACCATTAATGTTGCAGCAACCACGATCACAAGAAGAAGCACCATGCACAAGAACACAAGAAGTATCCTGGGAAACCCTTCTCAACAAGGGAATAAAACCCAGCGAAATCCTTTGCTATATTCTTCAAGAGAAAGACCTTCGCCACCAAGAAACCTAGCACACAAGAGGGTGCTCAAACCCTAGAAGACTAGCGCCCAAGAGAGGTGTGCACTTTTCCCAACAAGGTATACTTGCTTAAATTTCTAAACTCACATGAAAGATCTGATTCCACAATGGGGAATCTACCTTTACTTATACCAAACTGAACTTGTCAACAGAAGTGTCTATTCGCACAACATGGCCGACCTCACTAGCTTACTTAATATCAACCAAATTGATTATCTTTTACATTAATTATTCATCATATTAAGGTGGGGCCAACCTGTACCCTTTACATTACAATTAGGGTTACAGGCAGGTCTAACTCTTGAACAATATAGCAAGGGATCTTATACACCCATTAGTGCTCATCCACTAGGGGCACATCCATAGGGATGTCCATATCTCTGGCTCACTGCATTACACAAAAGAACCACTTCTTCACACGTTCACCAATGCTTGTCCACAGACACGTCCACTCAACAGATCTTCTTTCCCACTGTATTACACAGGAGAGTCATCTGGAGTTTCTCGTCAACTCTTCTGCTCAGAGGAGGCTAATACATCATCTTCATTCTTGTTCTCATGACAATGCACCCAACACTTTGGGATTTCACACGTTCACCTTATGCTCTGCCACAAGCATGTCCAACTCTGCAGATCGCCTTTCTCACCGGAGAATCATCTAGAATTCTTCTCAACTCTCATAATGGAGGAGGTCATCTCTACGTTCCAGCTCTGTCTCAAATAGGAACCACACACCCTCTTCAGGGGCTTTCTCTCAGGTTTGTAAGCTGGAGAATATGTTACATGGCTGCAATAATCCACATCTCACAGGTTAGTAAGCTGGAGAATGTCTCACATAGCTGCAATCATCAACACAAAAATGTAACCAAATGCCCCCATACATGGTGAAAACTGAAAAACAATTTAACTTTAATGGGTCGATGAAGGTTGAAATGTCGCTACTGTGAACATAATGAGGTTGACTATTTGGCCTTCAAAATAAAGTGTATTAACAATATAGCAACCAATGTTAAATAAGTGTATATAAACAAACACTACACAGATTAGAACAATAAAGCTATATAGACTGATTCTCCGACAAGCAAACAGAGCCTTGGATCTATTTTAGGGCTTGAATGATATGTCATGGATTAGAGAAATAATTCTAAAGAAGGTAATAGAATATATTTAAAAAACATCACTGTAAATATATTTTTACTTATACAAAACTGAGTGGACTTTACAATAAAATTGAAATCATCGTGTGGAAGTAAAAATAGAAATACATGAAAATAGTTGCTAATGTCACAAAAAGGATGGCAGAATTATACGTTAACGTGGAAATTTTGATATATTGGGTGTGTTGTTGGAGCTTTCAATCCATAGATATGCTTGGGATTAATTGTTGTCACGGGATCATTGTGATGGCCATACATATCCAAGAAAGTCTGCCCACTCATCTTCTCTGGAAGTATCTTTGTATAAATTGCCTCATATCTGCAACTTTGCATCAAAATATAAGAATCCCAACAGATAAAAAATAGGATTTATGAACTTAACTCTTTTATATACATAGGAGAAAAGAACTAATAACAATCCATATATTCAATTAAGATACAGCATCTTGTGCTACTTCTGATTCCTTTTCTCTTAAAAGCATGAAGAGCATTTTGAAGAAGCTTCCTAAAACACAGATTAGATCAAGGTTTCTGAAGCTGAAAATGACATGGATGCATACCTGTGAGGTTGGAGGTTACACAAGTAATCCAGTGTTGCTTCTTTTTCAAGCAAAGCAGGATCATGTTCATCAAGTTCATCACAGATGACCCCATTGCTGTCTTCCTCTGAAGTTTCCGCTGCCTGAGGCAAGAGAGTTGATGCGGTCGATTTTATAATTTGGCGGCCCATGAACGTTCCAACCCTTACAGAACCATAGTCCGCACCACCAACACTGTAATAGAATTGCATATATATAAGAATTAATCATAACAAGCATCCAGCAATCATGCATCCATCAACTGATATAGACCTAGTTTATAATATATAATATAACTGCACTGATACTATTCATAGGCTCAACTTACATACTTCTTCCTTCTAATTTGAGTAGATTTTAAAATATTGACCAAAGAAATTTTACTTTATATATTTCCTTCCAGGATTTTTCAGGACTGCCTTTGCAACTTCAGACCTTTAAACATATTTCCCTCTGTTTCGTCTTGCACTAAGTTGGATCAGAACTAGTCTTTGTACAATCAAGCAACAGTGAACAGATCTCAAACATACTCAGAAATCAACATTGGACATCTGCATAATAAGAGAACAAAATTGTCCCAAAGCTACCTAGACACAGTGATGGTGTTCTATTCTCTAGTCAATTAACTTATAGTCAGGTGTTTCTGACTTCTTTATGGATGCTATAACTAAATTACAATTGGCCAGATTAACACAATTCAATCAATAAAACTGTTATAGAAAGTCCAATCCACTCTAAAACATTGCAGAGTCAATCTTACGTTGAAATCACCCTCTAAATGCAAAATGATAATCCTTCCACAATGTTAGCTTTCGGGTTACTCCAAAAATGTTTACACCATGTTTGAGGGTGCTTCATGAGATGTGGGGTACATGGTGTATGTTCAGCCCAGAGTTGCTGAGAGCACCCTCCCAGGGGCCTCTACCCCTTTGGAACTGTACTCCGAGCAAGAGCATCCAGGGAGCATGCTCCAAGGCCTCTCGAGACGCTCCCTGCTACTGGGGAGCATGGTGCTCCCTAGGATGCTCCCTGGATCCTCCCCAGGTGCTCCCTGGGCACATTGAACCATGACTGTGATTTTTGAGTAGGTTTGACCAAAAATGCTAGCAATTAACGGTAATGTTAAATTCTTAAAGTAAAAGTTAGCATTTCTTTTATCTTTCCTTCTTATCCTTTTAGCTAAAATTTTAACATTACCATTAATTGCTTCAGGATGTTTGAGACTGGTTCCAACCTCATCAAACTTCATATGGAGAAAGTAGAATTTCATATCCCGTTCAAAATTCAGCAAACTTAACAGTTTTCAAGATTTCAGGATTGGTTGGATTGCAGGCTGTAGCATTTTCATTGGATTCTATCATGTATGAGGGTATGTGTTTGGCATTTAATCAAGAGCACCAAGCCCTTTATACATCCCAATGTTGGTGGTGTTGATTGTTGAACTCCTTTGTCACGGCCTTAGCAAAAATGTACCCTTCACTCAAACCAAAATCATTGATTAGGCATGTTAAGCTTTTTCTACCATATTTTAAGGCTTGGATTAGACAGTTTCATCAAAATTTGGGGGTGTTGACTGATGTCCCTAGAGGATCGAGGTAGAGGAAAAGGCTAGACAAGAGGCAAAGAATGAAGGATGATACTAATGATGAGGATCCCAATATAAGCGATGGTGGAACATTGCTTGTCATTTAAATGTTCTTGCTTGTTTATTCATAATCCTTTCTTTTCAAGTTTCAATACAATCATTAAGGTAGTATGGATCAATGTTGCATTTATCGTTATCGGGAATTTATCGCCAGGGGTCCAAAATTGAAATTATCAGTAATATTGGGGAAAATATAGGAAATTATCGGGAAACTTTAAAAAATACAAAAATAATCATGTTTTTCATTTTTTAAACTTCTAAAGAAACATCAACATCAAACAAACACATTGTCACATAAATATGAAAATAAAACTGCAATATAAGATGTATAAGATGTCAAGAAGTCCAGCAAACATCGATAATGAAATATGATATCTATCGTGAGTCATAAGTCCTGATAGGATAACACAAAATTACATAAAAAAATAAATAAATGTATCTCATGAGATGATCATCACTGTTGGCACTTTTCATCTAGAAGCAGTAGGTGGACGTGTTGAGGTTGAGCATGAGGTGGAAGGTACAACTCTTGGGGATAAGGTGGAAGATGAACTAGGATGTCTTCCGCCTCTTTCCCTAGTTGGCAATCTCTGTGGAGGTCGTGGCAGTGGCTGTGGCAAACTCTCAATGTCCTACTCCAAATCTGTCTCTCCTGGAAGTGGGACATCCTCTGATAACACCTCCTCCAACTCATCAACATCATGCTCTGTGATGTCTCGTTCCCAAGAATAGGCCAGCAAGGAGTGACTTAGTAGTCTATTTGTTCTCGTAGACTATAGTCAGGCACAAACAGGGAACAAACAAAGAAATAAAGGTGAATAAATGGTTAAACGATGAATTAAGCCAAAAAGCATAGGAAAAGTCACTTAAGCCAAAGTCTACGGAGAAATAGAAGAAAAAGGTGTTGAGAGGGGACTTAATTAATTAATCATTCGACTTAGGAGGAAAAGCACCTAGCTTAAGTGATGTCAACGGAGAATTAGATCGGCGAAGGTATACAAAGAGGAATTCGACCTAATTCCTGATTATGTTATGATTTTGATTTGAGAACAGGTTCCAGAGGAGGAAGTCGGCCTCTTTGATGTTTTGTGGATTTTTGGAGGAAACCACCACCCAAATCGATTTCGGTGTTGGAAGACACACCCTAGTCTATCGGAGATACCATCCAGGTATTTCACCCTACTAGATCAGGAGTATACAGACCCAGTTCAGAGATTGCGCAGTGTAGCCAGTGAGGGCGCAAGGGTTAGAGAGAGTTTTGTGTAGCTGGACGAGATCAAGGCATATCTCGTCATTTCCTTCTGACCCAGTTGAGAGGAAGCTAGGGCGCTTCTTTTAAGCCATCAATCATCAGATTCTGACAATGGACTCTACCAAAGCGCACTAGACAGCCAGGAAGTGCGCAACACTTGAAGAAGGACATTTGGGTTTCCAAAGAGCTTTCCGGATCAGATCCGAGGAAACCCTTCCGACCCAGTACAGAGGAGACTAGAGCACACATTTTGAGACATACATCATCGGATTCCATCGGTGGAATCATCAGGGTGCATTGCCAAAGCCCGGGAGGTGCACAACCCCCCAAGGAATCTCATTCAAGGCTCATCCAGAGCTTCAGTGGGCCGATCTTCAGTCTGACAGATATCAAGAGGAGTCTAGAGGCCAGGACGCACAGTTTGAGACAATTTTCAGGCCAATCGGTTGAGCATAGCCACCAAGGCGAGTATATCATTCATTTGCAACAGTTGTCGTGAGTTTCCGGAGCAGCAGGTTGTCGATCTATCCGTGCATGTGCAAATCTATTCACATCTTCTGATCACGAGTATTTTATATTAGTTGTGTTGTATTCCAGTGATGATCCATGAGATCTAACTGATGATTAGTTCTCTGTTTTCCGCATATCAGTTGTATTTCCTGCTTTTTCCATATAATGCATGCTATTGAGTTGAGTTGGTTCCTTATTTCGCATGCATCATATATACTTCTCAAACCCTTATTTATATGACACACACATGCAAAAATCACCAAGCATGTTAAACAAGTAACTAAAATGCATCCAGAAATGCCCAAAGTATCATATATGCGAGCTGAGATAGTAGTTCCGTAGACTTTATCTAGATCCGTTGGATCAGGGTTATTTCAGTGGTATCAGAGCCTTCTTCTTTCCAGCCTATGAAGAAGTGCTTCTCATGAACCCATGATTCCGAGAACAACTACAAAATACCCAGAGGGTCGAGGACATATTGGGGACGAGTACATTCAATACCACAGAGGACATAGTAGAGATAGAAGAGACAAGAACAGAAGCGACTACACTCCTTTCCACACTTAGTTAGATACAAAGCCAAAGTTAGAGGACAGGGATCACATCAGCTCTAACACAGAGGCAGACATAGAGAGGACTATGGGCGACAAACGTGAGACACCAGAGGGCAGGGGGAAAGGCCCAGAGACACATCTTGACAGTACACAGGCCATCTTCAATGACCTAGCTAGAGGACAGCGGGATATGATGAACGCCATAGCACAGATGGCCATCAACACACAGATGATCCAGCACAGTGTGAGCACTATGGGTGCCAACATGGGAGGAGCGAGTGGTTCAGGTGGACACCAGGGAGGTGTGGCCAGTGGCTCCAATGGATCTCAGGGCAGAGCGAGTGGACATCCTTCACCTCTCTGTGCCTATACATCGTCTGGGAGGATTCCCCTACCTTTATATCAGCAGTTCCAGGGGGGGCATCCGTTGGGACATCCAGGGCAGGCAGGAGGACAACCAGGACAGGGGAAGACAGTGCCACAGGACCCATTCAAGGAGTACATGAGAGATTATTTGGCACTGGGACCAGATTCCCAGGAAGACATGAGTTTGCTAGATTATTGTTCGATCAGGTATCAGAATAGACCCCGAGAGGCACAGAGGACAATGCACAAACTCAAAACATGGATTTAATTAAGAAAGTGGGAAAGTTGAATATTCCTACTTTCGACGGGTCATCACGATGCTCAACTCAGGCATGGCTACAGAAGCTTGACAAATATTTCAAGCTCAACCCGATGAAAGAGTCAAAAGCTATTAGCTTCGCCACCTTCCACTTGAATGGGGAGGCCCACGAGTGGTGGTATCATGGGATAGTGACCTTGGGTCACAACCACATTACCTCATATTTGGAGTTCACCGAGAGATTGATGGAGAGGTTTGACAGGAGAGATCCAGAACTCCATTTCAGGGATCTCACACAGTTGAGACAGACAGGGTCAATTAAGGCCTTCATCACAGAGTTCCAGCGGAAGGCAGTGGTCGTATCATATATTTCAAAGCACAAATTGGTCATGTTGTTCACCGAGGCGTTGAAGAAGCCATTGAGGGGCGGGGTTAAGGCTTTCAAGCCTCACACCCAACAGGATGTAAATTTTAGAGCAGCTAATAAGTTTCTTTTCAATTTACTAGAGAATAATAGCATATGCAAGATCAGTGAGAGAAACACAATCACAAGATACACAACATTTATCCTGGGAAACCCTCATGGGGGAAAAAACCAGCAAAATATTCCTTAATATAGATAGCCAATACAATGCCAAGACAATAAACCAAAACACTAGAGAATATCCAACACTAAGCAATGCGCCTCTCTCTTCCTTCTTCCGACAATTGGAAACTGCAACTTCCTTCAAACTTGCACACTAGATGAGTGAGTTGAGTGAGTGAGCTAATGAGGCGCTAGCCTCTCTTATTTATACTGGATGGCAGGCGCTAGGGAGGTGTCTCTTCACTGGGCAGGGCCGACTTCTTCACTTAGTGGCTAAAAGCACTTTAATTAGGCCTGGGGGGCGACTTCTTAATTAGAATGATATAATTAGGGTTTGATCAATCCACAAAAGGGCATGTGGTCATTTACAAAGCCCGACATGATCAATCCACAAAAGGGGATTGATCTGATTAATAATAACTCAATAATAAATAGAATAACTCAATAATAAATAGAATACTCTTTGCAGTTACAATATTTAAACACTCCCCCTTAACAAGAAGGGTATTCTACATCATCGGGAGAGAAAGAGGGTAGCAACATCAATAGCATCTAGAACACTGACTGGCATATCTATAAATCATTGAAAGTTATTCTCATCATCAATATCATCATCCACAATAAGGAGCTGGAATGGCATCATCATCATCTGCATCAACAACAATTAGTATAACATTAATACATCATCATCATCAATAACAGCACGAGGCTGATACAACATCAACAACAACATCATCATCACAGCACAAAGGATGGAGAAACAACAACTTCACAGCACAAAGGTTGGAGCAACAACATCATCATCATCATGGTGCAACAAAATGAGGCAGGTGTTACAACATTTTGTGGTACTCTGACAGTCCCTAAGGAGCTGCCCAGGAATCATAAGATTCCCTAGGATATAAAATCCTAATGGAGCTACCACGTGGTACTCTGACAGACCGTCCTTACCGGACCTTCGGGATCTGCCCAGGAATCATAAGGTTACCTAGGATTATAAAAATCCTAACGGAGCTACCACTACTGACCACAGCTAGCATATACATGCACAGGTACTTTGACAAACCGTCCTTACCGAACCTTCGGGATCTGTCCATGGATGATCAGTCCCCTAGGATATAAAATCCTAACTGAGCTACCCGTTGTTGGTCAGGATACCATAGTATCATTAGCATCACTCCCCCTTTCAAGGGAGGTCCTTTCAGACTATACCAAGCTTGTCTCGAAAGTGCTCAAACTTTACACAAGACAGGGGCTTGGTCAACACATCTGCAACCTTCTCCTCTTTGCCAACATATTGGAGCTTTATGGCTCCTCTCTGCACCATATCACGAATGTAGTGATATCGGATTTCTATGTGCTTCGATTTGTCATGGAACACAGGGTTCTTTGTCATCTTTATGCAGCTCTGGTTATCACATAGAATCACAGTTGCTTCTATCTCCAGATCAAATAGACCTGTCAACAACTTCCATAGCCATATGGCTTCACAACTGGCGGAACGTGCAACAATGTATTCCGCTTCTGTTGTGATGACAGCAATACTAGATTGCTTCCTACTCTGCCATGAAGTCATGGCTTACCCCAAATTTAAACATCTTGAAGTGCTCTTTCCGTCAAAAACACTTCCAGCCCAATCTGAATCGGTATAACCAATCAGTCTGAAGTCTTGATCTCCATTTTAGCAGAGACCAAAGTCCAACGTACCCTTAAGGTATCTCATCACATGTTTTGCAGCAACAAGGTGAACATGTTTGGGCTCTACCAAATACTGACTCAAGGTGNGATTTGTCTATACAGCATAGCATCAACCAATTCTAACGAAGTATCAACCAGGAGCTTCAACTTCATGGGTGTATTCATGGATTTACACTCCAACATATCAAACCTCTTCGGTATTTCAACTGCATACTTCCCTTGGTTAAGGAAGATCTTCTCTGGGCTCTGCCAAACCTCAAGACCTAAGAAATAGTGCATTAGGCCTAGGTCTTTCATCTCAAATTCTGCAGCGATCTTCTTCTTACAATCAGTGATGAGCTTTTCTTCTCTGGTCAAGAATAAGTCATCCACATACAATAGCAATATAACTAGCTCATCATTCATAACCTTTAAGTAAAGGTTAGAGTCAGCTTTACTCTTGTTAAAGCCCAAGCTCGTCAAGAAACTGTCAATTCTTCCATACTAAGCTCTAGGAGCTTGCTTCAATCCCTACAGAGCCTTCTTCAACCTGCAAACATGAGTTTTTTTGTTTTCAACTTCAAACCCTTGGGGTTGTTCTATATACACTTCTTCTTCAATGACATCATTCAAGAAGGTTGTTTTCATATCCATCTGGTGTAACTTCCACTTCATCTTAGGTGCAAAGGCTATGATGGTTCTTGTAGAAGTGTATCTGGCTATAGGAGAAAACATCTTCATATTCTTCAAGAGAAAGACCTCCCACACCATAAACCTAGCACACAAAAGGGTGCTCACAAAACCTAGAAGGCTAGCGCCCAAGAGAGGTGCGCACTTCATCCCTAGAAATTGTACTTGCTGAAATTTCCAAAATCACACTTGTGTTGTGTTTCCTCAATGGGGAAATCACCTTTAATTATATTAGACTGGACACATCAAAAGTGGTGTCTATTGGCACAACAGGGTCGACCTCAATAACTCAAATAATATTGTAATTATTAATTATATTCTATCTTTTACATTAATTAACTTTCACTTTATGGTGGGGTCAGCCTATACCCTTTACATCACAATTAGGGTTACAGGTAACTCTGACTCTTAGACAATATAGCAAGGGATCTCGCACACCCACTAGTGCTCATCCACTAGGGGCACGTCCACATGTGCTCAGCCACCGGGATGTCCAAGTCAACAAATCTCTATCTCACTGTGTCTCACAGGAGAATCATCTACAGTATCACATCATCTCAACTCTCTGCACAGAGGAGAACAGTAAACCCATCACATGGGCTCCTTCACCCCTCACAAGGGTACACATCATTTCATCTCCGTCTCAAAGAGAACGACACACCCAGTTCATGGGCATCTTCCCTTCGCAGGGACACACAACGTTCCATCTCCGTCTCAGAGAGGAACGACACA
The DNA here is from genome assembly GCA_032191745.1 of Picea mariana. NCBI lineage: Eukaryota > Viridiplantae > Streptophyta > Pinopsida > Pinales > Pinaceae > Picea > Picea mariana. The sequence goes on along the minus strand of JASDQU010502074.1, from coordinate 70,606 downwards.
CCCATCTCATGGGCACACCCAACTCAAGGGCTTCCTCACCCCACACAAGGGCACACAACGTTCCATCTCTGTCTCAGAGAGGAACAACACACCCATCTCATGGGCACACCCAACTCATGGGCTCTGTTAGCACTCTGTAAATTTGTTTGGATGATAAAACAAACGACAGAGGTAACCTACAAACCACTTTAGAGCTGGGTACTAGTCTGCTCAGCTCAAAGAGGGCTCTCTCCTATCACTTGGTCTTTAATAGATGAGTTTTCTTTAACAAGTCACTAGCTAGGTTTTGTTGTTTTGAAGGGTTTTTTATAATTTTGATGGCAAGGAAGGGGAGGGACACTTAGGGCTATGGAGTCAAACTCTTGAAAACAAATGCAAGCATTGAATGGTCGGTAGAAATCTCCATAGGATAAAGGCTAAATGAGGCGATGAATCTAAGTTATAAACTGTAGATTGCAGAGTGTAAGAAGAAAGGAAAAACATATAACTGCATCAGAGCATTAAATAAAATGAATTCTGACTTAGTTAGGAAAAACTAACACAGTTTAAATTGCTTAAGATGAGAGCATCACAAGATGAATTATGGGACTTTAGCTATCCAATTTAAATAGAAGAAAGTGAAAATGGAATTTAAGCACACAGAAAATACATACTCAAAAAGAAGACGAAACTCAGACCACCACCATTAGAATCTTTTCATGGATAATTCAGGACATCTGCATGTGCATTCTATTCAGTTTCAGAAAATTACATTCAAGTTCCAAATAGCTAAAATCGTGCCCTTGCACTTCTGCCAACAACTAATACATTTGGAACTCATAATATTTATACAAGTTGAGTTCCTTCGGTTTGAAACCGATTACAATGATTAAAATGAAACGTTTCGGTTTTGAAACCCATTACAATGATTGCAAAGAAATGTTCCGGTTTTGAAACCGATTACAATGATTACAAGGAACAATGTCGGTTTTGAAACCGATTACAATGATCAACAAGAAAACGTTTCTTGATCCGAATTCAGGCTCCTCTGGTGCTTAAGTCCCCTTCTTTGCCACTTGTTCTGCTTTGGTCTTCCGCATGATCTACTATTTTTAGTGACATCTGGACATCATTTACTGGATCTTGGAAAGCTTCATTTTGTCTTACCCAACCTAATTATTTCCTTCCATTGCAAGTCAGAAGGAATATCATAATCTGTCATTTCCTTTATCAAAATTTCCAAGTCAATGCAAGAAGCATATGACATGACTGGCAATCCAAGCTTGACTGCTTTGAACTGATTCAAAATTTCAAAGTCTGTAATCAAATGCTCAACTAATGTAGCTCCTTTCAGATTTTCCTCCAGGGTTTTGAACTTAGAATGATCCATTCTGCACTGAGTCAAACAAGCATTGTATTCTTCCTGATCATACAACTTTCCCTTGCCATCCCAAAATGGTGGAAGTCCTTTGATAAACAATTCTTCAAACAAATCTTTGAACTCCTATACACGTTGTTCCATCTGTGTTGCCTTAGTTTGGACTAATTTCAACAGGCTATGTTTAGCAATAACCCTCTTGGCCTAGATAATCAATGTAGTTCTGTCTTTAACCCCAATAGTCTGAAGATCTGTAGTAGGAACAACAGTGAGTAGATTTATGGCGTTCTGAGCCCATTCTAATGGTTTCTTTGCTAAAGTTTCATTCACAACAGTGCACCTACTTCTGGCTATGATGGTTATACTGTCTTTATCATTAATGAAATTCAAACATGTTTTGAACTTGGTAGCTTCAGCAGTTATAGAGTCCCAGATGATATGCTTGGCCCCCCGCAACAAACCTTTGCCTCTTAACCTCATCTTCAATTTGTCTATTCTTTCTTG
>JASDQU010502074.1:58101-68695 GCA_032191745.1 Picea mariana | reverse complement strand
AGGATTATAAAAATCCTAACGGAGCTACCACTACTGACCACAGCTAGCATATACATGCACAGGTACTTTGACAGACCGTCCTTACCGAACCTTCAGGATCTGTCCATGGATGATCAGTCCCCTAGGATATAAAATACTAACTGAGCTACCCGTTGTTGGTTAGGATACCATAGTATCATCAGCATCACTCCCCCTTTCAAGGGAGGTCCTTTCAGGATATACCAAGCTTGTCTCGAAAGTGCTCAAACTTTACACAAGACAGGGGCTTGGTCAACACATCTGCAAGCTTCTCATCTGTGCCAACATATTGGAGCTTTATAGCTCCTCTCTGCACCATATCACGAATGTAGTGATACCGGATTTCTATGTGCTTCGATTTGTCATGGAACACAGGGTTCTCTATCATCTTTATGCAGCTCTGGTTATCACATAGAATCACAGCTGCTTCCATCTCCAGATCAAATAGACCTGTCAACAACTTCCATAGCCATATGGCTTCACAACTGGCGGAACATGCAACAATGTATTCCGCTTCTGTTGTGCTAAGAGCAATACTAGATTGCTTCCTACTATGCCATGAAGTCATGGCTTACCCCAGATTTAAACAACATCTTGAAGTGCTCTTTCCGTCAAAAACACTTCCAGCCCAATCTGAATCGGTATAACCAATCAATCTGAAGTCTTGATCTCCATTTTAGCAGAGACCAAAGTCCAACGTACCCTTAAGGTATCTCATCACATGTTTTGTAGCAACAAGGTGAACATGTTTGGGCTCTACCAGATACTGACTCAAGGTGTTCACAACAAAACATATATCTGGCCTGGTGTTCATCAGGTACATCAACGATCCAATGATTTGTGTGTACAGCGTAGCATCAACCAATTCTAACGAAGTATCAACCAGGAGCTTCAACTTTGTTTCCATGGGTGTATTCATGAATTTACACTCCAACATATCAAACCTCTTCGGTACTTCAACTGCATACTTCCCTTGGTTAACGAAGATCTTCTCTGGGTTCTACCAAACCTCAAGACCTAAGAAATAATGCATTAGACCTAGGTCTTTCATCTCAAATTCTGCAGCGATCTTCTTCTTACAATCAATGATGAGCTTTTCTTCTCTGGTCAAAAATAAGTCATCCACATACAATAGCAATATAACTAGCTCATCATTCATAACCTTTAAGTAAAGGTTAGAGTCATCTTTACTCTTGGTAAAGCCCAAGCTTGTCAGGAAACTGTCAATTCTTCCATACTAAGCTCTAGGAGCTTGCTTCAATCCCTACAGAGCCTTCTTCAACCTGCAAACATGAGTTTTTTTGTCTTCAACTTCAAACCCTTGGGGTTGTTCTATATACACTTCTTCTTCAATGACATCGTTCCAGAAGGTTGTTTTCACATCCATCTGGTGTAACTTCCACTTCGTCTTAGGTGCAAGGGCTATGATGGTTCTTATAGAAGTGTATCTGGCTATAGGAGAAAACATCTCTTCATATTCTTCAAGAGAAATACCTCCCACACCATAAACCTAGCACACAAAAGGGTGCTCACAAAACCTAAAGGCTAGCGCCCAAGAGAGGTGCGCACTTCAGCCCTAGAAATTGTACTTGCTGAAATTTCCAAAATCACACTTGTGTTGTGTTTCCTCAATGGGGAAATCACCTTTAATTATATTAGACTGGACACATCAAAAGTGGTGTCTATTGGCACAACAAGGCCAACCTCAATAACTCAAATAATATTGTAATTATTAATTATATTCTATCTTTTACATTAATTTTCACTTTATGGTGGGGCCGGCCTGTATCCTTTACATCACAATTAGGGTTACAGGTAACTCTGACTCTTAGACAATATAGCAAGGGATCTCGCACACCCACTAGTGCTCATCCACTAGGGGCACGTCCACATGTGCTCAGCCACAGGGACGTCCAAGTCAACAGATATCTATCTCACTGTGTCTCACAGGAGAATCATCTACAGTATCACATCATCTTAACTCTCTCCACAGAGGAGAACAGTAAACCCATCACATGGGCTCCTTCACCCCTCACAGGGGTACACATCGTTTCGTCTCCGTCTCAGAGAGAACGAGACACCCAACTCATGGGCATCTTCCCTTCACAGGGACACGCAACGTTCCATCTCCGTCTCAGAGAGGAATGACACACCCATTTCATGGGCACACCCAACTCAAGGGCTTCCTCACCCCACACAAGGGCACACAACGTTCCATCTCTGTCTCAGAGAGGAACAACACACCCATCTCATGGGCTCTGTTAGCACTCTGTAAATTTGTTTGGCTAATAAAACAAACAACAGAGGTAACCTACAAACCACTTTAGAGCTGGGTACTAGCCTGCTCAGCTCAGAGAGGGCTCTCTACTATCACTTGGTCTTTAATAGATGAGTTTTCTTTAACAAGTCACTAGCTAGGTTTTGTTGTTTCGAAGGGTTTTTTATAATTTTGCTGGCAAGGAAGGGGAGGGACACTTAGGGCTATGGAGTCAAACTCCTGAAAACAAATGGAAGCATTGACTGGTTGGTAGAACTCTCCATAGGATAAAGGCTAAATGAGGCGATGAATCTGAGTTATAAACTGTAATTTGCAGAGTGTAAGAAGAAAGGAAAAACATATAACTGCATCAGAGCATTAAATAAAATGAATTCTGACTTAGTTAGAAAGAACTAACACAGTTTAAATTGCTTAAGACGAGAGCATCACAAGATGAATTATGGGACTTTAACTATCCAATTTAAATAGAAGAAAGTGAAAATGGAATTTAAGCACACAGAAAATACATACTCAAAAAGAAGACAAAACTCAGACCACCACCATTAGAATCTTTTCATGGATAATTCAGGACATCTGCATGTGCATTCTATTCAGTTTCAGAAAATTACATTCAAGTTCCAAATAGCTAAAATCTTGCCCTTGCACTTCTGCCAACAACTAATACATTTGGAACTCCTAATATTTATACAAGTTGAGTTCCTTCGGTTTGAAACCGATTACAATGATTAAAATGAAACGTTTCAGTTTTGAAACCGATTACAATGATTGCAAAGAAATGCTCTGGTTTTGAAACCGATTATAATGATTACAAGGAACAGTTTCGGTTTTGAAACTGATTACAATGATCAGCAAGAAAACGTTTCTTGATCCAGATTCTGGCTCCTCTGGTGCTTAAGTCCCCTTCTTTGCCACTTGTTCTGCTTTAGTCTTCCGCGTGATCTACTATTTTTAGTGACATCTGGACATCATTTACTGGGTCCTAGAAAGCTTCATTTTGTCTTACCCAACCTAATTATTTCCTTCCATTGCAAGTCAGAAGGAATATCATAATCTGTCATTTCCTTTATCAAAATTTCCAAGTCAATGCAAGAAGCATATGACATGACTGGCAATCTAAGCTTGACTGCTTTGAACTGATTCAGAATTTCAAAGTCTGTAATCAGATGCTCAACTAATGTAGCTCCTTTCAAATTTTCCTCCAAGGTTTCGAACTTAGAATGATCCATTCTGCACTGAGTCAAACAAGTATTGTATTCTTCCTTATCATACAACTTTCCCTTGCCATCCCAAAATGGTGGAAGTCCTTTGATAAACAACTCTTCAAACAAATCTTTGAACTCCTGTACACGTTGTTCCATCTATGTTGCCTTAGTTTGGACTGATTTCAACAGGCTATGTTTAGCAATAACCCTCCTGGCCCAAATAATCAATGTAGTTATGTCTTTAACCCCAATAGTCTGAAGGTCTGCAGTAGGAACAGTAGAAACAATGGTGAGTAGATTTATGGCGTTCTGGGCCCATTCTAATGGTTTCTTTGCTAAACTTTCATTCACAACAGTGCACCTACTTCTGGCTATGATGGCTATAGTGTCTTTATCATTAATGAAATTCAAACATGTTTTGAACTTGGTAACTTCAGCAGTTATAGAGTCCCAGATGATATGCTTGGCCCTCCGCAACAGACCTTTGCCTCTTAACCTCATCTTCAATTTGTCTATTCTTTCTTGCAAGACTTCATTCTCTTTTTGAAATTGAGCTATCCTTTCATCCTTTGCTTGCAATTCCTACTTCAATTTCTCTATGCTTCCTTTCAGCCCTTTGATTTCTCCTTCTTTCAAGCTAACTTGTTACATAGCCTGGACAAGTCCTTCAGTGTTTAACCCAGCTTCTGCAATAGGAGCTGAAACTACACCCTTGTTTAGCAATTCTGTCTGCTCTTGTGACCATTTCACCTTTTCTTGTTCTAGCTGCAACACCCTATCCTTGTAGTCCCACATCTCTTGACAAAGTGTTCCCTTTTCCTGTTCTAGAGCAACCAATTTTGTTGTTTGTGGATGCTCTATAGAAGACATTTTCAATTTCTTCTTCAAACTTTGAATTAATTCGTCTTTCTCATCCAATGAGGATTTCAACCCTTGGGGGCCTTCAGATTCCAACCTCTTGACCTGAGTCTGCCAAGCTCTGCTAGATGCCTTTTCCTGCCTCAACTGTCCTTCCAATTTCATTGCATAAAATGATAGTTTTGAATTCTTCAAGCTTAAACTCAAGTAATCAGAATACAACATATCATTGGTATGCTTTTGGAATTTGACCTTGTCTGGAGCACTTATGTTGTCATATCTTATCTTTATCTCAGAGACTTTGTCTTCGTCTGCAACTGTAATGTTGAAGGTCTGCTTTTCAACATTCCTTACTGTGAACAGAGAAGATTTATGCTAAGAAATATTTTCCACTTCAGGGACTAAATCCCTCATCTCACGCAGAGCTATATTACCCTTCTTAGCATATTGTTTTGCCAAATCTTCTCTAGATTGATAAACTGCCTCAGATGTTTTATCAAAGATGTCTTTCTTGCTGCTAAAGGTTCTTGAGCTACCTTCACTTTGGAGTTTACTTTCCTTTTCAACCTCTACAGTGTTGGTAGCACTTTCCACCATATCTAGATTTACTTGTTCTCTGGGCTCTTCTTCATCTAAATCCACAATCTGTACTGGTTGTGAAACTTTCATCTTCTTAGGAGTAATTTGTTGATCACTAATGCCCATGGCCTCTAAACTGCTTCTCTTGCTATAAACACTTATCTTAGGAACTTTGATTATCAGTTTCTGAGAAGCTTGTTGTGTTGAACTTTGTTGCAGTGTTGCCTCCACTTGTTATGTTTGCATTGGTTGCAAGATTGCTTCCATATCAACACAAACTTCTAGATTTGCCAGCTTATCAAAACCCTCAACCTATTCATGCTCATAAGGGGCCTGTTTGTTCATCAATCTTCTCTTGGATATGATTTCGTGTGGATCATACCTTCTTCCCTGTAGTTGTGCAAAACCAAACTCTTTGAGTTTTGCTTGAACCTGAGATAGGCATGATCTAGATTTGAAAATGAAGGGGCCAATGACAAAAGGGAACTTGAGGTTGGAGGCTTTGTGCGATTTCAGAAAATGCTCTGTCTCAGATATAATTCTTTCCTGATGAAATCAAAGGCAAAGATTCCAGAAATCATAAAAATAGGCAATAGGTAAGGGGATTCATGACAACCATAAACCCAGATTACCGTTGAGTGCATGAATAGTACCCAATCCCCCACTTTGTTCTCTGGATTTGGCTTTAGATAGCTTCCCATGTCATCCAAAACTCTAGGTAGGCTGGTATTGAAAATCAAACTATAAACTCTGGACATGACTTTGTTGATGAAGATAAGTAATGTAATCCTTTTACATTCAATTGACACAAATGTTGCTTCAGGAAACTTTCTCTTATTGGTTTCCAGGAAAATTCTCAACAGATAGGTGTAGTATCTGAAATGTCTTAGAGAGAGAAAATTCACTAGCTGTTTATGGATATTATCAGCTAGGAATTGATCAAAGTTGATATGGACTGACAAACCAGACTCTAACTTAAAAAAGGTTAAAAGGAAACCAAGCATGACTTCAACCACATATTTGTCATTGTCTAGATCTAAAACTTGACTCAATAGGGAGCAAACCCATTGGACTTCGATAATCATTATATTTACATTCATTGGCAAAGACAGACCTTCTGAAAAATGTTCAGGTTTGATAATTGTCTGTAAAAACAGATCTCGGACCTCTGGTGGACATTCTCTATATACCCTAATCAGCTTTTCTTCATTGAAAGGTTCAGAAATTGCGGAAAAAGACTCTACTATACCAAGGGACTCTCGAATTGACAGACTCTCTACCCTACACAAGACCTCGGACCCTTGTTTATTCACAACGACTCTTTCTTCATGGGAATATTGTTTGGTGCACCAACCTATAAATTCGGGAAACGGGAAAGCAATTTTGACAGCATAAGGGACTATGGTGGCCTAGACTGCTTCAAGGAACGGTATACAGCTCCCTACTTTGTCGGACAGGTTTCTTTTGGACACAGAAATAGGAGAAATAGTGATTTCGGCATCAAAAACATCTAACTCTCTGTCAATTAGGGCTTCTTCATCTGCCACATGATCTTGTCCTGTTACTGAGGTTATGATGGGATCCATGGTTGTGATGAAAAATACTTGGAAATAAGCGGAAATGGCGTGCAGTTAGCGTACTGTTGAGTTGCAGGTGAAAGACGGTGGTCGCGCCAAGGTTCTAATGCTCCAGCGTTCAAATAATAATCAATAAAATAAATGACTAAATGCCCTTTTATACTTTTCCATTTTTCGGGGGCATGCGAAAGTGGTTTGAGGCAAACCGCTTTTCGCCCCGAAATGCACCTGGTGATGCAACGAATCCCCGAGAGAAAATCGTGATTTAAATTTCAAGACCACTCTTCAAAATTAAACCCCACGTAGCTTTGCCCCCCAAAATCATTCTCGATCATTGATCTTGAGAACTCACGATCCGCGATGCGTCGGGCCCGATCAGCTTAGCACTCCTGCCATATTTATCCCTTCCCTGCTATATCCAGCCCCTTTCCTAGTTTATTAGGATTCCAAACCTGTTTAGTGTTCCGCTAAATTCTGAAATCTTGATTTCACACAATAAAAATTTAATGGTGACTGTTATCCACCAGTTTTCACAAGCTGGATTTCCTGAAGAGCCGTCGGAGAATGAGCATTCAATGCTCGCATATGCAGAGTTCAGTGATTCAGCATGCCTTAAAAGGGCCACTTTTTCCGCATTTCCACTACTGTAATAAATGTTCTAAGTATGAGATATTGTAAAAGGCTATTGGCCACCCTTGATCTAGGAGTGGGCACATACTCCGGAGTGTTTTTTTTTACTTGTTAATTATTTTTTCTGCTTGCTTTAGTGAGCTTTTGCTTGCCTTAGTGAGCGATTAAATAATTTCTAAGTTTTTTCACTCAGGAAAAAGATTTGCTCCAAAGCCGAAGTATGTGTTGACAAGCAGGTCTCGACATGGAAATCCAATGTCTAGTGTCAAAATGTATATAAGCTCATACTAGAACATAGTGTCTGAGTTATTTGGAAATTGTGGCTAAGTCTGATAGGTTTTTTTTTAGTTTTAGTGAATTAATTAAATTCCCGCAAAATTGGAATTTATTAATTCTGAGTCAATAAATGTAAAAAATATGGCATCAAACATTGTCAGATGCCATATTTATAGTCGTTTTCCAGTCCAAAGCATGATGTAAACCCCTATTTCCCATCTTTCGAGGCAAAAAAGCGATTATTATCGCCAAAAATGTCAATACTCGAAAAATGCAGAAAAGGGGCAATTAATTAAATCTCCTAAAAATAAGGAGAACTAGGAACATGATTGAGACATACTTTTTGGGTGTCCCTAGTTCACTAAACACTTAAGACAAGTTAACTAAAGGAGAGGTCGACCTTTTGGATGACATGGCATTAGGAGGAGTTTCAAATAAAAGAACTCAACTCCCTTTCCTAGGTGGCACCTCACCTAACCTTAGTGCACCTCTCATGTGGCCCACCCTCTACATAACTCCTATTCTATTCACTTAAGCTCACGCCTCACTCCCCTTTCCCCTAGATCACTCACCCTCATCCTCATGTCACTTCCCTTCACTCGTACCTCACTCCCATTCCACTCATACCTAACTTCCCCTCACTCGTGCGTGACTCCCCTCTTTCCTACGTCACTCCCTCTTCACCATACGTAACCTCATCTCATCCCTAAGTCACTTCCTCTTCATCTCTACCTACCTTCCCTTCACTCTACGTAACACCTCCCTCAACTCTTACGTAACTCTCCCTCTATCTAAGTGCGCCACTCCTCCTTTAACCCATGCATTACCTACGCTTCCCCCACACTAAAACCCTAACCCTAGCACATGCTTTGCCTAGGGCTCTCCACCTCCATTCCTATTTAAAGGAGGTCGACCCCTCTCATTGAGTTAGCGAAGTCTGGGGTGAAGAGAGTCTGTAATACTTTGTAAGTATTTGAATAAAGAAGACTTTGGAGCTCTATTGTTGTGGATGCTATGTGTGGATGCTTGGATCTGGTGTTATTTGTATGAGGTAATCTGTATCTTGTTCTTTAATTTTGTGTATCTATTTGCAAAGGCTTAGAAGGAATGCTATCATACAATAGGATAAGATAAATCTAGTTTGATTCATCTTGTTTCTTCCTTAAAAATCATAGACTTTTATATTGCATGATGCGTTTTCGGTTAAACTAACTTGCAAGTTTGAGCTTTTTTTGTGTAGGGAAGACCTTTTTTAACAAATGTTTGCAGGATTGAAGTACATTGTTGCAGGTTCCTCAAGCTTGGAAGATTGATAGGTTGTTGCTTCAACCATCATTGTCCAATATCTTCAAAGGATTGAGCTCCCTCTACTCTTCATCAAAGGACCCCATCGCCCATAAACTTTCAATGCTTGAAAGAAAAAGGATTCTTCTTCTCCCTCTCATTTCTCTTTAAAATTATTTGGTTACTTTCATTGCATGTTGAAGAATTTAATTCTAAATCAAAATTTTGAATTAGTTTCCTTTACATGCAAAGTTTCTAGATCTTGTTAGAATTTTTTCAATTTAAACAAGTAGATCTAGGGCATTTTCTAGCTCATTTTCCCAGATTTGAAGCTAGTTAAGTGCTTTGTGTTTTGAGTTCAAAATCAAGCTAATTAACTGCCTTATGTTTGCTGTTTTAAGACAGCGAACAGAAACAGTTAGAAGAGCCTAAGTTTAGTCCATGCAAACTGTCCAAAAGTCCAAAAAAATTTCATTTTTGCCTTAGAAAATTTTCGGAAATTTTTTTTATAATTTTTTTTTTCTTTTTTTTAGTTTTAGAATTCTTTCCTATCATTTTCTAATTCAATCTGTTGACTGTTTTGTTGCAGCAAGTGCAGATCCAAAAGGAGATTCTGCTCATTTTGGGCAAATTTCAAGTTTTGGAGGACCCTAGGGGGTTGCAACTTCGCCAAAAAAACGAAGTTTTTTTGTTCTATCTTCTCTCTCTTGTAATCTTTTCATTGATCCATTATAAGGATCCCTCTTCTTTCAAAGGGGCTAAAAGCTCAAAAGAACTCTAAAGTTCTTCGTTGTAATACCTAATAAAAGCGGGCCTTTGCCCAGTTTTCTTCATCCCCTTAAGGGGGATTTGTGTTGTGGTGGCTTGTTTGTTTGTCGTTTTAAATTGTGCATGCCTAAATCTATTAATCAATCACACAAGTCAAGCGAATCAAACACACTACAAACACTCTAACTATATGCATGTTCAAGTTAACTCTAATTTTTCATGCATCTCGCTAAGTTTCAAGTAAATTCCCTTTTTCTTTAGTTAGTTTGCAACAATAATTCTAAAGCAATATCTTGGGGATCCCTCTTTCAATTACAAAGCAGGATATTTGAAAAAAACTTAAGTGTTGCAAATCTCTTTTCTAAAGTATTTTTTACAAGTTGCCTCAATTACAAAGCAGGGTATGATCTATCTTTTCAAAGTAATTGAACCTTGCTAGTTTAATAGGGCAATCCATTAAGATTGTAAGTTCACTGGGAGGAAAGGGCCTGAAAGCAATCTGCGAAGTAAGACGGTTCGTCGTGTTGGACATCCAACGCTTTCGGTGAGTTTACTAGTGAAACCATTGGGTTTCGGTAAATTCTCAGTGAGTCCAAGCAAAGAACGAACTTCTTAACGGGCCAAACACGTTCATTAACTAATCACAAAATTAAACTTAATAAAATCTTCGATCTACACTGCCCACGACTCCCTTTAAGGCACTGGTTAAAACATACTATCTATCGATCTCTGTCTTATGTGAGCAAATTTCATGCATGCTTTAATTGATTTATTTTTTATGTGAGCAGTTACATTTTATGCATTGTATCTAACTTTATTGTTCAAGTCTTGCAGATCTTGTATCCTTTGGTAATGGACATACATGTTTATGGAATAGTATTTCACTTTACTATCTGATGATTATGTATGCATGTTCATGAGCAAGTACTTTGTGATTATGATAAATGTTAAATGTTAGTTGATGTGATTTTATTTCAAGCAATAAAACTCCTAGAATAAAGTTTTCTTTCCTTCTTAGTTTAGAAAGCCTTAGTTTATTTTTATTGGGACTACCCCCCTTGGCTTCGCTAGGAGTTGGCCTAGACGGAGGAGTTGAGGATCAGGTGACAGCACCTTGACTCGAG